>ML420642.1:88356-124661 GCA_005239525.1 Nicotiana knightiana | reverse complement strand
TAATCACACCTTCAAAATAAGAGACAAAGAGTTGAACCTGAATAAAAGCTTTTTCTATTACTTTTGTTCGGAAGCTATTACAAGCAAAATCGGCGAAGGAGTTCGAACATCCAGCAGCAAACAAGCAAGACAACAATAGAAATTGATTCGGAACCAACGGACTTGAACCTCACGAGCAGTCAACAGTCCTCAGCTAATCTCCATATTTGGACGATTGCTACTATTTTTGAAGGATAAGCCGTTGTTCTCCTTTCTAATGGTGTGCGACGCCCGATTTTTTTGTGAGGGGAAATCCGTTGTTTTATTTTTCTTCTCTGCGTGTGTATGGAGTTCTCCTTCTCAGGGGTCTAATGATTGTCCTGCCTCTCCTTTTTTTTTTCTTCTCTGCGTGTGTATGGAGTTCTCCTTCTCAGGGGTCTAATGATTGTCCTGCCTCTCTTTTTTTTTTAATTAAATTATAAAGATAAGAATATTAACAAAAATTTCTTATATTATAGGAAAATTAAATATTTATATATACTTTAAATGATACTAAGACAGATTCTATAGCTTACTTATTAACATTCTATTTTTTATAAAAAATAAAAATAAAATTTGTACTCTAAGAATGTAAATATATATATATATATTTTTTTTTTTTTCAAATAAATTCTACTAAGAGTAAGATAAAAATTTAATATTAAGATTAGACTGAAAAGAAATATTTACACCAAAATAATATTGAATTTGGGTGTGGTCTAAAATTAGTTGTTCACAAGTATAGACGTCTCTGTACCGATCCTTCAGACTCTATCAAGCTTGTTTGTGAATTATGAGACCTATGCAACCTAGTGCTCTGATACCAACTTGTCACGACCCAAATTCCCAACCCACGGGATTGTGATGGCGCCTAACACAATACTTGCTAGGCAAGCCAATGTTAGAAGTTCACTAACCATTTCCTTTAACAATTTACTTAACACAATAGAACAATTTAAAATAAACAGGAAGTCTGATAATTCCAAATAAGTGACTTCATGAATAATATTTTAAAAAATGATGCGAACCACGAACTACTACTAAAATGTATAACTGACCAGGGTCTGGTGTCACAATTCACGAACTACTAAAGAGTACTAAAAATAAATGGGCTGAAAGAAATATATCTCTGTTTTGAATGAAATAAAACAGCAATCTAAATAATAAGGGAAGACTCCAGCAATCTGCGGACGCCAGCAGATCTACCTCGTGTCTCCATGTAAATACTCAGCTACTAATCGAGACACAACTCTAGCCAATATTTGGATCTACTCAAGATGTACAGAGTGTAGTATCAGTACAACCGACCCCATGTACTGAGTAAGTGCCGATCCTACCTCGACGAAGTAGTGACGAGGCTATGGGTGGGCATTGCCAATATAACCTGTGAACAATATATAATAAAGAAAGAAGGAAATTCTAAACAAAACAAAACAATAATCTGTAGCAATGAATAAAAAAATAACTCAGCTACCTTTTCCAGGCCTCAGCTATAACCAATTCTCACATAAGTTTCCAAATTTCCAAATTCCATTTTGAAACAAACGTAAGTACATAATATGATAAACAGTAAAGTAAAATAGTAAGTTTTCAAATCCTTGTGTTTAAAAATCAGTAAAACATAAATGTCCTCCTTTATTGCTCCTTGTTGCGGCGCGCAACCCGCTCCCACCTATCCACCATTATTGCTCCTCCCTATATATATCACCCTTATTTCTCCAGTTGCAGCGTGCAACCCGATCCCACATGTCGACCCTTATCATTCCTTGTTGCGGCGTGCAACCCGCTCCCACCAGACAATCACATCTCTTTATAATAAAGGATTTTCACAATTTAAGTCAAAGCCTTTCACAATACTTATGTCTCAACAATTATAAACAGAACAAGTTTCAGTTTAAGTAACAGTAAGAGCAGAATATGAAATAATGACAATAAAATAATGAGTATTCCAGCCTTTATTTTATAAATAGTAAAACATGAATATTCTCCCTTATTGCTCTTTGTTGTGGCGTGCAACCTTATCCCACCTGTCCACCGTTAATGCTCCTCCCTATATATATATCACCCTTATTTCTCCTGTTGCGGCGTGCAACCCGATCCCACCTGTCCACCCTTATCACTCCTTGTTGCGGCGTGCAACCCGCTCCCACCAGACATATCACATCAGTTTATTTACGAAAACTTTCACAATTCAGGCCAAGCCTTTCACAATATTTTTGTATCAACAATTCTAAATAAAAGCTGTAAAACTCATAAACTTCATCAATTATCATTTCACAACGAAACCAACCGGAAATTATATACATATCGTAACACTGACATCCAACACAATCCTTATGTAACATAACAAAACCAAGAGAACAACCAACACTTCCAAAATACTTGAAACAATACTTAACAGTAAGTTAACGAATCCAAACAGACATAAACATCAACGATCATGAAACAATTAAGCCCGAAAGCAAATAATTGTAAACGGGGAAAGGGATCATGTTAAGCAGATAATTTGGGGGTGCATAGATACTCGTCACATCACCTATATATACACCATACACATGTAATTTCACATAACAATTAAGTTGGGGATTTCTATTTCCTCAAGTTAAGGTTAAACCAAGCACTTACCTCAAATTCGCAGGCCACTCATTGCTCAATTACCTCTTTTTCTTTTGAATTCACATCCAACACACTCGAATATAATCATAATTAGCTTGATATCATTAATTAAGACTAAAGGAAGTAACTTTAATGAAAATTTATGATTTTCCTAAGTTTTCTCATAAAACGTTAAAACCCGATCCCGGGCCCGCTTGGTCCAAACTCGGGGTTCGGCCCAAATTCTATTTACCCGTTCACCCCGAGCCCGAGTATGTAATTAGTTTTGAAATCCGACCCCAATTCGAGGTAAAATTCAATTTTTACAAAATTCTCTAATTCTACCCAAACCCCCAATTTCTACCAGAAAATCCCCTGATATTTGCTTGAAAAGTGATGAAAAACGATGGGTAATTGAAAGAAAATAGTTAATGAACACTTACCTATGATTTTGGAAGAAAAGCCTTGAGAAAATTGCCCTAGGTCTTATACCCTTGTGAAAAATAAGAAGAAAAAAAGGCTGGAGTTCTAATTAATATGAACTTACTGCCCGACCCTCGCACCTGCAGTGCTTGGGTTGCACCTGCGCTTGCGCACGTGGGGGAGAGCTTCCGCTTCTACGGAAAAGACCTGGGCAGCTTGGGCCGCACCTGCAAGCGCATTACCGCTTCTGCGGTCGCGCACCTGCGCAGAAGGGTCCACACCTGCAGACGTAGGGGAACCCAGGGTTGGTCGCACCTGCGGTCTTCTGCTCGCACCTGCGGCTCAAGGCTCGCAGGTGCGGGCACACCAGCACAACTATGACACCAGATTTTTTCAAGTTCAAAACATCCCGAAGCCTACCTGAAACTCACCCGAGCCCTCGGGGCTCTAAACCAAACATGCACGCAAGTCTAAAAATATCATACGGACTCGCTCGTGCGATCAAATCATGAAAATAACATCTAAAACTATGAATTTAACCTCAAAACTCATCATTTTCCTCAAGAACACTTAACTTTCACTATTTCTCAACCGGATGTCCGAATCACGTCAAATAAATTCCGATTCTCACCAAATTTCACAGATAAGGCTTAAATCATAATAAACTCGTATTGAGCTCCGGAACCAAAATACGGCCCCGATACTAATGAGTTTAAACATTAATTCATTTCTTTATTTCCTTAAAAATCTAGCAAAATCATTTTCTTTAAAAATTGATTTCTAAAGCTAGGGATCTTGGAATTCAATTTCGGGCATATACCCCAGTCTCATATTTTACTGCAGACCTCTCGGGATCGTCTGAACACAGATCTGGATCCGTTTACTCAAAATGTTGAACAAAGTCAACTAAAAACCAAATTTTAAATTCCAAAAATTACTATTTCTCATATTTTCACATAAAAGCTTTCCGGTTTCACGCCCGGACTGCGCACGCAAATTGAGGTAATTAAAATTAGTCTTTTTAAGGCTAATGAGCCTGGAATGGAGTCTTAATATTAAAATTAGACTTTTTAAGGCTAATGAGTCTGGAATGGGGTCTTAATTCACAAAATGACTCTCTGGGTCATCACAATAGCAAAAAATATACAATAAAAGTGTGGTTGCTCATATATAAAAACTTGCTAAATAACTACGGAGTAGACACAATCCAAAAGAAATTCAAAGCTAGTTACAGGGCCTGATTGAACCAACCAGAGGCGTATTCAGGATTTAGAGAATATGGGTGCACCATTGATACTTGAGGAAAACTAAAATAAAAGGATGCGTTGCTGTTAAAAAAAGAAAGGCTTAAGAATAAGAAATTAACGCAATAATTTTGAAGGGATTCGATCCCATGACTTTAAGTTAACAAGAAATAAGGGGCCAAAACCAATGAACCACTTTGCCTCTTTTGACCATAGGTGCCATCAAGTAATAATAAGTTATTTTTTACAAATTATGTACATAATATATTTGATATCGTCGGAGAATGACGGATTCACGTGAACCACGATTTGCACCGTGGATCCGCCCTTGGAACCAACTAAATAAATTGATTAGACAAGTTTTACATGATGGTTATCTGTATTGTTCTATTTCTCCAGGTGAAGCAAGTTATTTGTGGTGAGTTGATGAGGTTTATTATAGGAAGTTACAGTGAGCACATGACCTAAACAGAAAAGCAGAGGAAGTGTAGACTTTTAATGGGAAAATATGACAAAGAGATGATCTTTGGATTATTGAAATACTCTAAACATGGTTTTAGAGTGAGGTATTTAGCTAAAAAATAAGCCAGTATCATTTGGCAGTTAGATCTCGCCAACCTGTCATTCACAACACAAAGACTTTCTTATGATTAATCATCTGTTGAAAATGTAATGAAAAAGAAACACATTAGAAAGTTCAACTCAAAAAGTATTTTCTGTTTGGTTCTTTCAAGAGCCATATAAGACAATAGTTCTATCCTCAAGGCTAAAACAATATCTCGATATGCATTATGCATGAAGATTAAGAGACAATGTATTTCAAGCATTAGAGGTTCATTCATCTGATAAAATGAAGTTATTGTGATGTATTAATATGAAGATTAAGAATTTTGCTTTTGATTTGACAAATCATCAACTGCGTGTAACTCTTAAATTAACCAAAAATATTTATCTCCCTTGAGGTGTAGAAGCTATCAGTACCTTAAGGTTTGATGCTTGTGATCATGGAAAAGATCATGTACTGAGACATGAATATCAAACCAAAATGACAGATTAGGGACCAAACTTAAATGATTCAATGTTGGTAGTTTCAACAGTTTTGACAACGTTCTAGAATTCAACTAAAGCTGAGAGTTATGAACCAAAAGAACATGAAATAAAGGAACATATCAAGATGGTTAACTGCCTTGACTTCATAAAGTAGTTAAAGCGCAATAATCTGATAAGCTTCTTCTCAGTGACCGGACAATAAGACATTTCTCCACTTGAGTAGTTACAAAGCCAGCTCTTAGTAGTTACAATAACTAACCTCAATTACATGGAAAATCATTAACAGTCACAAGATTATTTTTCTCATAATAGCGATGCACAATATAGTTCTAAATGGTATACAAACGCAGATATTAAAAAGGAAATGAAAAGTATAATTTCTTTAAGGGTGTGCATCATTAATAAGAAGGCATATTGTACTGCTTTTCTAAGGTCTATTTAATTTTAAAAGAATTGTCAGCACTCAGAAAATAACCTGTGAAAGTCACAAAGGATTATTAGATAGATTCTTTTTTTCTAAAATTATTTGCGTAAAAGTAACTTCCCAATAGCTCAAAATAATAAAAAGTAAAGGAGCCATTCATACTAGTCGTAAAAACTCGATACATGCCTTGTAAATCAACTTCAAGGAAATGATAGGTATATGTGAAATTCTCACCCTATATGTCCATTTTTTTATTGAAAAGCAAGAAGAGATTCAATTTAAACTCTTGGAAAATGTTAATACTCTCGTTTCAATTTATGTGAACCTGTTTTCTTTTTAGTCCGTACCAAAAAGGATGACCCCTTTCCTTATTTGGATACAATGTACCTTTATGTAATGATTTATGGCCACATAAAATATATGTGCATAATTTTACACACAAATTCAAAATTCTTTTCTCTTTTCTTAAATTTTGTGCGCAGTCAAATGAATTCACATAAATTGATACGGGGAAGTAATAATACCAATTTACAATAATCTGTCACAAATTTATAGCTTACAAGGCAAGGGGAAAGGTGAAAAACTTTGCCACCCAATCATAAATTTATCGTATCAGAAGAGATCACCAACCCGAAAACTATCATTCATGATTCACTCAGCTCTCAGAAATTTACAATCTCTGTCAAATTGTCCGCTGAAAAGTTAAACTAATTAAGTAATGCAAAAAGTTTTCAATGAAAACTTCCTCAGTTGTGTTTCTTAAAGAAAACATCCACAGAGGTAAAATTTAAGCTAAACTAATTAAATAAAAAGATAGAGGGTAAATCCTAGTTAAGGATAATTAATTTTAGATCTGAGATGGATAACATAAATAGAAAAATATAGTTGAGTATAAATGCTGGCAGTAATTATGGAAGGATTTAATAGTATGAAAAAAGACTATGCATTAAATAACATTAAATCACAACAAAATTTAAAGAAAGGAGAAGATCTTGAGTGAGACGGATCCTCTTTCATTTGATAAAGATGAATGATAGACAAGTACAAAAATCTTAGGACCATTTTCGGATCTGATGGAAGGTGTATGATAACAGATAATCTAATCTCTTTTAGAGAGATGTGTTTGTATTTTTTCTAGAGGGAGTATGCTTTTTTAGAAGTCCCCCCTTTCATTCTTCTCTCATACTCTTTATATGGGATATCCCAAGAAGCCCTAAACAATACAATTAGAGAGAATATTCAGTAAAATATTCCCTTTTAAGATTCCAAAGTAAAACTAGTCGTTACTTCTATATGTACTGCTCGACCTCGGCCTTGTTGATGATCACTGCTCGATCTCGGCCTTGTTGATGATCACTGCTCGACCTCGGTTTTGTTAATAATCACTGCTCGACCTCGGTCTTATTGATCACTGCTCGACCTCGGCCAAACAACTCAGTTCGATTCGCAGGTCTCCACATATCGAATTTCTCTGATTTAATTTTGCCCCTTACAACATGTAACTGCAAATACTTCAATATCAATTGACTGTGAATGCATGTAATCGGAGTTCTCAACCGAGATTTATACTAAGCTCCATCCGACTTCTCAATTGAGACTTAGAGTAAGTATCATCAGGAACTCTATAAGATTGGAAGTAAAACTTCCAGAGGTTGGTGCATCATGTTGAGCATGAAGATGCATTGTGAACCCATATTCTTTTTTATCGTGTAAAAAAAAAGATTAAGCAACATTGACTCCTCTCTCAACCTAGATGATCATTTTGTCAAAGAATACTTAAGTTGAAGTAACACCAATTAAAATGCACTCACTCAAAAAGAACTAATGTGACAATAAGAAGCAGAATATTATAAAAACTTGCTTCATTTATAATTATAAAATTTTTAATCAATCGATAGCTATAATAAAGATTCAACAAAAGATAGTAACAAAGAAGAGTTAATGGAAGAAGTGACGGGATATGACCAAATTGGTATAACAAAATTTGAAAGGGCATTTTCGAAATTAAAAAAGAAATCAAAAAGCAAATGAAATTACTACTATAATCTATTTGTTCATCGTAATCTATCTCGGTCTCCCAAAAACATTTTACGCATAGCAAACCTTTCGAAGCTCTACCCTTTCACTATTACAGATATCAGCCACGAATTCCAGGAATGAAATTCGGAAGTCTAAAGAAAATGGGGCAAATCATACCTGAAATTAGAATAATCCAGGTGAGAAGATATAAAGAATTGAAAAAAATAGCCTTTGAAAATCTTAAGAAAAATAAAGAGATCATGCAAAAGTAATATTTTAAGAATGAAAGAGAGAAACAAAAGGAAGGAGATGAACAGATGAACAAGAACACATTAGAAAAATGTGATGACCCGATAAGTTATCTTTAAATTTAACATTTAATTTTGTATTCCGAGACATCGAATAGCACCACGCAGCAATCCTCGACTTGCTTGCGCTGTCTGTATATTTTTCGAAAAACTTTTATGTGAAAAATTGATAAAAATGTGAAATAGTGCTTCAAATCTCATTTAAGTTGACTTCAGTCAACATTTTGAGAAAACAAACTCGGATCAATGTTTTGACTGTTCCAATGGATCCGTATCGTAATTTAAAACTTGGACGTATGCTCGAAATCAAATTCGGAATTCCCTAGCTCAAATTATCGCTATTTGACGAAAACTAGAAACTTAAAGGTTAAAGATTTACAAAGTTTGACCGTAGATTTGACTTTGTCGATATCAGACTCGGATTGAGATTCCAAGAGTTGGAATAACTCTGTTATGCTATTTGGGACTTACCTGCAAAATTTGAAGTAGTTCCGGATTGATTTGACACGTTTCAGCGCGAGTTATAGAATTAAAAATTTCATAAACTCATAAGTCTGAATCGAGTTGTGATTTGCAGTTTTGATGTTGATTGATATAATTTGAGACCTCGAGTAGGTTTGTATTATGTAACGGGGCTAATTAGTATAATTCGATGGGGTCCCAAGTGGCTCGGGTGAGTTTCGGACGAGTTTCAGACCATTTTTGTAAAAATCTGCACGTTTAGTTCTGGTGTTTCGCACCTGCGACTTTTGGAGCGCAGGTGCGGCGCCACTTCTGTGAAAAGCGTTTCACTTCTGCGACCTTGAGTCCAGGGAACGAATCTTCGCCCTTCTGCGAAGATTGGAGTGCAGGTGTGATGCTCGCTTTTGCGGTGCCTTGATCGCACATGCGGTGGGCTTCGCTTCTACAACTTCTTTTGTGCTTCCGCGCAGTTGCAAATGCGACGTTAGGATCTGCAAGTGCGGTTCTTCGCCTAGCATCGCAAATGCGAGCCTTGTCTCACAAATGCAAGCTTGCAGATGCAGAACTTGAGTGCGCATATGCGAAAAGGCTGGACAGAGTCCATAAATTTGGGAGTTTGACATTTTTGTTCGTTTTAAGTCTCAAATTTGGGCGATTTCAGAGGAGTTTTTCACAAGTTTGAGCTAGGTAAGTGTTCTTTATCATAAATCATTTATATTTCATGATTCCATACTTATTTACATCATGAATCCGTGAATTTAATTGAAGAAAATGACATTTTTGTAAAATCTTCCAAAAATATAAAATGAAGATTTGAAAGGCAATCCGATATCGAAATTCGATAATTTTTGTATGGTTGAACTCGTATCGGAATGGGTGTTTGGATTCGGTGAATTTTCGCTGGGTTCCAAAAAGTGGGCCCCACGTTGACTTTTTTGTAAATGACTTAAATTAAGTCTCTTTCGAATTGTGAATAATTTCTAAAACTCAAATTGAATAGTTGGTAAATAAATTGCGAGGTTTGATTGGTTTGAAGACTAATTCGAAAGGAAAAGTCATGGTCGAGTGATCACTTGAATTACGAAGCAAGGTAAGTGTTGTGGTTAATCTTGACTTGAGAGAATAGAACCCTTGAACTATGTGTTATATGAATTTCATGTGTAGCGACATATAGACGAGGTGACGAGTGTCTATACGCCGACAAATTGCTTGTTTCCATATTTTTACGTATTTCACTAATTGCCTTATTTCATGAATTAATTGTTATATTAGTTGATTCTCTTATCTCGTTGCCTACTATTATGCCTTGATTTCATGCCTTAATTGCTACCTGCTTATTTGACTTTTGTGTTATAGTTGCTACTTGACAATTAACATTTCATATATTAAATTGCCTATCTCCTCCTTGATTCTACACTTATTTGTTACTTCTCCCTAATTATGTCTTACATAATTTATAATTGTTGTAAATTTTGTTTCCTAATAGTTTCATATTTATTGTGGCATTTATTGAAGTAGTTCTTACGTATAAGTGTTGTTAACTTATATTGTTGGATCGGGTTGCACGCTGCAACAAAATTTATTTGAAATATTATATTACGGGATCGGATTGCACGACACAACATAATTATTTGAAAGCTTATATTGTGGGATCGGGTTATACGTTGCAACAGAATTCATTTAAAGTTTATATTGATGGATCGGGTTGCACGCCGCAATAAAATTTAATTTAACAAAATTAAAAGAAATAACTGATTGGGACTGCCGAATTGGCCTCGATTGTTGATATGACTTACATGTCGTACCTTTATTCCTGTTATTATGATTATTATTGCATATAGGTTAATGTAAGTGACCTGCCTTAGCCTCGTCACTACTTCGTCGAGGTTAGACTCGACACTTACAGAGTACATAAGGTCGGTTGTACTCATACTATACTCTGCACTTCTTGTGCAAATACCAGAGTTGGTCCCAGCAGCGTACTATAGACTTGCATAGATTTAGCTACCAGAGGCGACTTGAGGTATAGCTGCACGATGTTCACAACTTTGAAGTCCCCTTGTTACGATCCAAATTCCCCTCCCTTAGGTGTCGTGATGGCACCTAGTCTTAGGGACTAGGTAAGCCTAACATTAACTGAAATAACAACAATATTTAACTAATATCTAACAATTTTGAAATAGAAATCTCTATAAAATTCACAATTCCAAAACTGGTAGTACAAGTCATAAGCTCTACAGAGTTTGCTAGAAAACCTCTAATACAAATGTTTCGAAATAAGAGTAAACAGTGTAAATACAAAATCAGAAGGTGACTCCGAAGCCTGCGAACACAACAACAAGTTTACCTTGAGTCTCCACCGCAAGATAAAAAACTAGCTAATGATCAACTGACTTTGAAATACCTAGATCTGCACAAAAATATGCAGAAGTGTAGTATGAGTATACCATAGCGGTACCTAGCAAGTATCAAGACTAACCTTAGTGGAGTAGTGGCGAGGAGTAGTCAAGACACCTACTGGACTAAATAACCTCAACAAGTATAATTGTAGAAACTGCAGAGTAAGATATCTATATAAAGAGTACGCATAATGACAATAATACGGTAATTGCAGTAAGAAAGGAAAACAACAACTAACAACGGAACACCATAATAATGACACAGTAGAATGAACGAAAACACAATCTAAATCCGATTATCCCAGATAAAGGAAAGGCAAGTAACAAATCAACAGAAACGATCGCTTTCACACCATGTTTTAGCCAATAACCTCCACGAGTACCGAACCTCAGAATATCCACATTTTCAAGTGTCCCTGTTTTGGAACCCCAAACACTTGTCATCCTGTGCCCTCATTATAAAATTTATAATCGCACTGACAACTCACGTGCCAATAGGGTCATTCTCACATAGAAGACAAGTAAACAAAGGAGTGTATCAATATTCAACAATATCGAGGTCTATCCTCTTAACCGATAAGAGTGATTAACTACGTGTATGCTTGTGCAAGTGTTCTAACATAGTTCATGCCAGCTAGTAAGTATAGAGAAAATGCACAACACATAGAATGTTTTCCCATAATTTTCACAAGATAAAACTCACACATGTAAGTGCGCCACTACACAAATATCAACAACAAGAATGCCCCAGGCCATCACAAGTCATCACAACCAATCCCTGACATAAGCCACCTTGTATCGACACGTGCACAATTAATAAATTAAATGCCCGCCTTGGCTCGCCACACGTGCATAATAATGTTCCCACCTTATCTCGCCACATGCGCAACCCACATATATATAGCCTGCTTTGTCATGTCGCATGTGCAATTAATAGTAACAATAACACGTCAGAAACCTCGTGTAACCCAATAAAATTCACACGTCAGAAACCTCGTGCATCACAATAACAACCGCATGACAGAAACCTCGTACATCACAATAACAACCGCACGACAGAAACCTCGTGCATCACAACAACAAATACAACAAAAACATTTACAATAATACAAGAGTACACCAAATAAATCAACTCAAAAATTCTAGAACTCAAAGAAACGAAATAACTAATTCACAAGGAATAGCCACGATAGAGAATGCTAGTCATAGTAAGAACAACTCAACAAGGGAGAAAATAATATGTAACAACGGTCCTACAAGGTACAGTTCAACAACAAGGGAGATATCACGAGTCAATAATTCTAATATGGATAAGTCAACTAAGATATAGGATACCTAAACTTCTTTTAAGGATGTGAAATTACGAAAGAAATACTACAAATTCAATTAAGGATAGGAAGCGGGAAGATAATCATAACCTCAATTAAGGATGAACAATTACAGAAGTGATAATTATACTTTCAATTAAGGAGAAGAAAATGGTGAAGGGGGGGGGGGATAACATGACAATAGAAGAGGTAACAATTTTAGTTAAGGCACACAAGAATTAAATAATCAATAAGAGTGGAACATGAAGCAATTAATTCCAAATAAAGCGGGTAGAGGTGAAACTAGTAACAAGGAACTTAATCATAACAAAAACAACTTCATACTCAGTGAATACAAGGACCGAAGAACCCTAAAAGGCCAACTTTCCACAATTAAGCCCGAGCACGTACTCGTCACCTCGCGTACACGGGCTACAATTAGCATAGAAGACTCAAATCCTAATTGGTAGTTCCCCCACACTAGGAAAGATACTTACCTCAAAGAAGACAAACCAATACTCAAAAATGAACTTCTCGGATGAAATGACCTCCGGCTGGGTCAAATCTAGCCAAAATAACTTCAAAGCATAAATAAAACTCATAAGAAACTATTCCGGATCATAAAGCCTCAATCTTTATAAAAACTAAAAATCAATCCAAAAATCGACCCCTTGGCCCGCACCTCGAAACCCGATAAATTTCACAAAATCTGAACACCCATTTCTATACGAGTTCAACCATACTAAAACCATCAAATTCCAATACCAATTCGTCCCTCAAATCAGCATTTTATATTTTGGAAGTTTTCATCAAAAATCCCTATTTTCCTCACTCAAAAACACTAATTAAATGATAAAAATGAATATAAATCATGGAATATAATAAATTCTAGGAGAAGAATACTTAACCAATTGATTTTCTTGAAAACCCCACAAAGAATCGCTCAAAACCTAGCTCTAGAACTCCAAAAATGGTGAAAATGGCTAATCCTCGGAATAGAGGACTTTATAGCCCAGGCGTCAAAGCATCGCGATCGCGGAACATCACTCGGGATTGCCGAAAAGAAAATGAGGGCTGCCCAGTTTGCACTATGCGAACGTGACAATATGCTCGCAAACGCGGAGAGGAAAAATTTATCGCCCATGTCTGAACTACGCGAACACGTGAAGTAGTACGCGAACGCATAAAATGGAATGGCAGAACATCGCGAACACTAGAAGAATATTGCGAACGCGAAGAATGGAGTGGCAGGCTTTTGCGATCGTGGAAGGAATTATTCGAACACGAAGAAAAGTTAATTCATCCTCCAAAATTACACTACGCGAATGCGAAGGAATTGACACGAATGCGATGAAGGAAACCGGATGACAGAAAACAACAATCCAAAAATAGAAGGAAATGACCCGTAGCCTATCCGAAACTCACCCGAGGCTCCCGGGTCCCCCTCTAAACATACCAACAAGTTCCATAACCTAACATCAAATCGCTCGAGGTCTCAAATCACATCAAACAACATTGAAACTACGAATCGCACCATGAATCAAACTTATGAACTTTCAAATCTTCCAACTTCTAAAACTCGCGCCGAAACCTATCAAAGTAAAACTACAATAAACCTTGCAATTAAATTAATAATTCATTAAATAAAGTCGAGCAGTTAACATAGGGTAAAACCCAAAACAATAGTCAGTTCACAACATCCTTCAACAACTTCGAGGGAAATTTCTTCATAATGAAGAAAATATTCATAGCAAAAGTATTAGAAGAACAAGGAGACATTACAATTCCCAAATTCAACCTAAACTTTTGTATTGAGTGAATAGGATCAAGTATCTCATTTTTTCGTTGCTTCCTTGCTTCTTCTCCCTCAAAAGTTGCTCCTAAAATCCAAGATACCCTCTTTTTAGACGAGCTGGGCTTCATATAGGTCAGGGGATGTCACCTCCGATACAATTTTGGCATTGGGAAAGTTTTTCCAGAGAGATGTGTGCAGCCGTGCATATGGCCGCACACTTTGGCCAGTTTCTGCTTGTCTTGTGCGCCAGTGCGCGGTCAGTGCGTGGCTGATCACCTGGGAAACTTTCTGACTTCTTTGTTCTTCTTTTTAAGGGCACGAACATCATTTTATCCTCGAACAAAATCCCAAACTACTCCATAGGATTTTACTTTGCCTTCAAAGCTCCATATTAGCTCAAAAATGCTCCATAACCTCATTGTAGCCCGGAATTTGTCATGCAAAGCATAATTACATAGTTAGAGCAATTTAATACCATTTTACGCTCAAACATTAGTAAAATACAGCAAATTAGAGTGCAAATAGTGGCCAAAATACACAATTATAGCCTACCATCACTTACCTCACTCTGCAAGCAAGTCAATTAACCAACCACGACCTTGCCTTTTGAACAAGCTGCCAAACCAACCAAATCGAACTACTTGTCGATCAAACAATTCAAAATAACCTTTAGAAACTATTCAAGAAGGAAAAAAGGTTAGGTCTTTGACGAATTTTAAAAAGTCAACAAAAGTCAACCCCAGATTCGCTTGGTCAAAACCCGAGATTTGAACCAAAACCCGATTACCCATTCACCTCTAGCCTGGTTATATAATTAGTTTTGAAATCCGACTTCAATTTAAGGTTTAAATCTCAATTTTACAAAATTCTAATTTCTACCATGAAAATCCTAGATTTAATGTTGAAAACACATAAAAAAAAGTATTAGGTAATTGAAAGGAAATGGATTAAAGTTGCTTACCAATGAATTTGGTAAGAAGATTCTCTTCAAAATTCGCCTCTAGGGTATTTAGGGTTGATAAATGGTGTAAAATGAGCTAAGTCTCAATTTTTTCATCTTTTATCCCGCTGCGGATGTCGCAATTGAGAATTCTTATTCCCAATTGCGAGAAACAGGTCGCAAATGCGAGTTGTACCCCCAACCTGCATTAGTCGCAATTGCGATAAAACCATCGCAAATGCGATATCACATCCCACTGCAAATGCAATCAAAGTTTCGCATTTGCGAACCTGTCTAAGCCTAGTGCTTAGTCGCAAATGCGACCAAGCCATCACAATAGCAGAGTCTGGGTCGTCTGCAGTTGTGAACATTGCTTCGCAAATGTGAATACTACCTTTTCCAGTCCCCCAATCGCAATTGCAAGCTTAACTTTGCAAAAGCGAAGTTCGCATTTGCGAACAAGTCATCGCAATTGTCAAATCTGCAGCCCAGCACCAGAATTGAAGCACACCAGCTGTCTTCACACTATAATGACCTGACCGGTCATTTTGCTTTCTAAAACCTTGTTCCCCTAAATAAGAATCCCCGTATGTGCTTTTACTGTTTTATGACTTACGGGGATGGTTAGTTTGAGATTTGGAAGAGTTCAGGTTAAAATTGGAACATTTGGTTCCTTAAGTTGGCCTTTAAAGGCTAACTTTGACTTCGGTTAATGTTTTTAGTAAATGACCTCAGAATCAGGCTTTAACGGCTCCAATAAGTTTGTATGGATGACCCGGGAGTGCCTAATAGTGAAAGTTTGTTCTTTGAAGGTTTAGAAGATCTTTAAATTTGGTTTGGAGTGGGTTTTGGTCATATCGAGTTCCAAACGGTATTCCGAGAGGGGGATTAGTTCCGTAATGTCCTTTAAGACCTGGACGCAAAATTTGGTGTCAAATGAGTAGTTTAAGTATGTTTCGGCGCATTGTGAGTAAATTGAAGAACTTGAAGTTCATAAGTTTGATTCAATTGGTTTTGGGATGCGATTATTAGTTTTAATGTTATTTCGGGCATTCCGAGAGTTCGAGCGAGTCTATTTATGATTTAAAACGTGTGGGTATGTTCGGGCGGGGCCTCGAGGGCCCCGAGTATCAATCAGACGAGGCTCGAACCAAGTTAGAAATTGGGAGCAGCAACTGAAGCTCCCAGTTGCTGTCATAATCACACCTGCACTTGGCCAGCCACAGGTGCGAGATCGCAGGTGTGCCACGAGCCACAGAAGCAAAAGAGTGAAGGCAGCCCAACTACCGCATGTGCGTAAGATTTGGCGCACCTGCGTGACCGCATGTGCGAGAAACGTGGTCACAAGAGCGGATGGGCTCACAGAAACAACCCTTTTTGTCCGAAGATGCGGAGCTTGTCTAGGTAAGGGTAATGTGCACCTGTGAGGATTTTTGTGCAAGGTGCGGCACCGCAGTTGTGGCCAAGTCACCGCAGGTGCAAAAATCACTAGGCAGAAGGGTTCATTTAATACGGGACTTAGTCAATTTCTAACACATTTTCTCTCACTCTGGGGCGATTTGAGAGCTTTTAAGGAGGGAATTTCGGCCTAGCTTTTGAAGGTAAGTAATTTCTACCTAATATAAATTTAATACACAGATTATGTGTAGATTTTAACATAAAAATTTGTGGAAATCATGGGTATAGATGAAAAAACTAGGTTTTGATCAAAATGGGATTTCACCACGAAAATGGTTATGGAACTTGTTGAAAATCATATAATTATGTTCCTAAGGTTATGGGTAAAAACTTTCTTCAAAAATTTTCGGAATGCGGGCACGTGGGCTCGGGGGTGAATATTTAGAATCTTACATTTAGGGTTGGGTAACCTCTTTAATAGTTGGAATACAAACTTTTGAACATGTATTAATTAGTTTATATAGTATTTGATTACTTTTGGATTGATTCGACACCGACGTGAGGGTGTGAGCGCATTCTTGAACTGGAAGTAGGCTTTGAGACGAGGTAAGTCTCTTTTCTAACCTTATAAGAGGGAATTAACCCCATAGGTGAACTTAAATCAATATGTACTTCTATTTGTGGGGGCTACGTACGCACAGTGTGATGAAAGTCCGTGCGTAGCTAATATTCATGCTTATGTCCGGGTAGATTTAGGCTTACACCATGCTTTGTTGATACCGTTGCTTGTTTATGTTTACTAGTTGTTGGATTAAAGCGGAAGTTGAGGGTTTTAATATTTTAAAGTTCCAAGTTGAATTTCTTATTTTTAAAAGGAATTTAGAAATACTACAATAAATTGAGAAAATCTATGTTGAACAGTTTCACAAATATATTTCGCAAGTGCGGTAAACTTCCACTACTCTCATGGGAGCGGGTCATTCGCCTCGGCAGGATTTATTGATATATTTTATGGTTCGGTCCGTTCGACCATCGACAGTGCACAGTATATTATTATGTATATTTGGATCGGACCGTATGTCCTCGGCATAACTCATGCGTAGAGATGCCGAAATCCCTTTTTATATTTAATATTGTTTCACGGACTTGAAAGGTGATGGAATAGATGAGAGAAATGATTTTGTTCTTACTTGAAAGAAGGATTGCTTACTTACTTCTTGTTTTGAGCTCTATTATTATTGTATATTTCATGCTTTATTAGAACTTCACATTATTATGTTTTTGGCGCATAGTAAGTGTCGAAGTCGACCCATCGTTACTACTTCTTCGAGGTTAGACTAGATACTTATTGGGTACATGTTGTTTATGTACTCACGCTTCACTTCTACACTTCATGTGCAGAATCTAAGGCAGGTGCATCTGGTTCCCAGTCCGGTGCGCACGCTTGACTTCTAGCTCGAGACTACACGGTGAGCTGCCCTGCCGAGCCATTCAGAAGTAGCCGGAGTCTTTCTGTTGATTTATATTTCTGTCTATTTCTTTTAGACAGTAGACAAGCATTCTTTTGTATATTCTACTGGTAGCCCACTTACTTGTGACACCAGGTCTTGGCACACTCTAGTAGGCTTATGATTTTGGAATTAATGTTATGACTTCAATTTGCACTCAGTTTCCCTGTTTAATTACTTTACATCTGTAAATTTCTAAAACTTTTGTCAATGAGGAATGTTATTCACTTAGCGGTGGAAATCACTAGATTGATCAGTGTTGGATTTTCTAGTAACGGTGTTGGGTGCCATTATGGCGTATAATGAAATTGGGTTGTGAGAACATGGTATCAGAGTACTAGGTTCATGTAGGTCTCACAAGTTATGGACAGGCCTAATCGAGTCTTGCAGATCAGTGCGGAGACATCCATACTTATCTTCGAAAGGCTATAGGGTGTTAGGAAACTACTCTTAATTCATCTCCTATCGTGTTGTTGATGGTGTACTAAGTTTTTTTTCTTACTCTCTCACAGATGGTGAGAATGTGCACGGAAGATCTTCCGGACCAGGAAGGATCTGCTCCCCCTGTTGCGAGAGGCCAAGGCAGAGGTCGGCACAAGCCCAAGGTAGGGGACAAGGACGTCCCATAGTTGCCCCAGTTGTACCACCAGCGGATCCCATTGTTGAGGAGCAGGGAAAGGTGCCCGCAGCAGAGCCAACCCTAATAGATTTCACATTAGCACTGAGCTTACAACTCTTGTAGTCGCACCAGCCATCCGACTACCAAGTGACGCTCCAACCAGATTTTATGCTTTTCCGGCCAGACCAGATGCAGTGGCCTCAGATGATGTGATCACAAGTATTATCTCTGTCTGCGGTAGGGATGCTTCAGTATTATTTGATCCAGGATCTACCTATTTTGTATGTGTCATCTCTGTTTGATCTTTATGGATATTCCTTATGAGTCCTTGGGTACTCCTATCTATGTGTCTACTCATATGGGCGATTCTGTTCTTGTGGATCGGATATATCAGTCATGTGTGGTTACATTCTATGGTTACGACACTAGAGCGGATCTTCTATTGCTTGATATGACCGACTTTGAGGTCATCCTTGGCATGAATGGCTATCTCCATATCACGCCATCCTTGATTTCCATGCCAAGACCGTTACCTTAGCGATGCTAGAGTTGCCTAGATTGTAGTGGAAAAGTTTGTCTGTCAGTACATCTAGTCCGGTTATATCTTTTATGAAGGCTCAACACATGGTCGAGAAGGGTTGCTTGGCTTATCTAACCTATGTTTGGGATACTATCGCAGAGCCTACGATGATTGATTCAGTGTCAGTAGTCTGGGAGTTTGTCGATGTGTTTCCTTCTAACCTTCCAGGCATGCCACCAAATCATGATATTAATTTATGTATCGATTTGGCTCCAGGTACCCAACTTATATCTATCCCACCGTACTATTTGGCTCCGAAAGAATTGAAGGAGTTGAAGGAACAACTTGAGGACTTGCTAACAAAGGGTTTTGTCAGGCCGAATATATCACCTTGGGGTGCACCAATATTATTTGTGAAGAAGAAAGATGGGACTATGCGGATGTGCATTGATTACCGCCAGTTGAACAAAGTCACCATTAAGAACAAGTACCCGTTGCCGCGTATTGATGTTTTTTTACCAGTTGCAGGATGCTAGGGTGTTCTCTAAGATCGACATGAGATCACAGTACCATCAGTTGAAGATTCAGGCCTCAGATGTTCCGAAGAATGCTTTCTATACTAGATATGGCCATTATGAATTTCTAGTGATGTCTTTCGTTTTGACTAATGCCCCATCGGTGTTTATGGACTTCAGCGAGATTGGCCCAGAATTATATCCAGGAGATAGTTTGTTTGTATGGTGTGCCTGTTTCCATCATTTTAGATAGGGATATCAGTGTACTTCACATTTCCAGAGAGCAGCACATAGTGAATTGGGGACCCGTGTAGATCTCAACATAATATTTCATCCACAAGCCAACGGGCAGTTGGAGCAGACAATTCAGATATTGGAGGACATGCTCAAAGCATGTGTGATCTACTTTGGAGGGAAGTGGGACTGATTCTTGCCTTTGGCCGAGTTTGCTTACAACACCAGTTACTAGTCCAGCATCGAGATAGCTCCATTTGAGGCTTTATATGGTCGGCAATGTCGTTCTCCCATTGGGTGGTTTGAGCCCGGCAAGGCTAGGTTGAATGGTACTTATTTGATGAAGGATGCCTTGGAAAAGGTAAAGTTGATTCAGGAACGACTTTGCACAGTCCAGTCCCGATAGAAGAGTTACGCGAATCAGAAGGCGCGTGGCTTATCATTTATGGTAGGTGAGAAGGTTCTCTTGAAAGTTTTGCCGACGAAGGGAATCATGCGGTTTGGGAAGAAGGCCAAGTCGAGCCCAAGGTTTATAGGCCCATTTGAGGTGTTGAGGCGAGTTGGGGAGGTTTCTTATGAGCTTGCTTTGCCTCCCAGTCTATCGAGAGTTCATTTGGTTTTCCACGTGTCTATGCTCCGGAGGTATCATCCCGACTTGTCACATATGTTAGACTTCAGCACGATTCATCTAGATGAGAGTCTAGGTTATGAAGGAGCCAGTTGCCAATGCTGATAGGCAAAATCGCCAGTTGATATCCAAGAGGATTTCCGCGGTAAAGCTTCAGTGGAGGGGCCAACTAGTCAAGGAGGCAACCTGGGAGACCGAGGAGGACATATGGAGTATATATCTTCTCTTGTTCAGCACTCCGGGTATGATTCTAGACTCGTTCGAGGATGAACGTTTGTTTCAGAGGTGGAGAATGTAATGACCCGACCGGTCGTTTTGCTTTCTAGAACCCCGTTCCCCTAAATAAGATTCCTCGAATGTTCTTTTAATTTTTATGACTTTCGGGGATGGTTAGTTTGATATTTGGAAAGGTTCGGGTTGAAATCAGAACATTTGGTTCCTTAAGTTGGCCTTAAAAGGCTAAGTTTGAATTCGGTCAACGTTTTGGGTAAACGAACTCAGAATCGGGATTTGACAGTTCCAATAGGTTTATATGGTGATTTTTGACTTGGGCCTATGCTCGGATCGGATTTTGGATGACCCGGGAGCGTCTCGACGCCTAATAGTGAAAGTTGTTTCTTTGAAGGTTTAGGAGATCTTTAAATTTGGTTTGGAGCGGGTTTTGGTGATATCGAGGTCCAAACGAAATTCCGAGACTAGGAATAGTTCCATAATGTCATTTAAGACTTGCACGCAAATTAACCCCATAGGTGAACTTAAATCAATATGTACTTCTATTTGTGGGGGATACGTATGCACGATGTGACGAGAGTCCATGCGTAGCTACTATTAATACTTATGTCCGGGTAGATTTAGGCTTACACCATGCTTTGTTGATATCGTTTCTTATTTATGCTTACTTGTTGTTGGATTAAAGCGGAAGTTGAGGGTTTCAATATTTTAAAGTTCCAAGTTGAATTTCTTAATTTTAAAAGGAATTGAGATATACTACGATAAATTGAGAAAATCTATATTCAATCGCTTCACAAATATATTTCGCGAGTGGGGTAAACTTCCACTACTCTCATGGGAGCAGGCCGTTCGCCTCGACAGGATTTATTGATATATTAAATGGTTCGGGCCATTAGACCCTCGGCAGTGCACAATATATTCTTATGTATATTTGGATCGGGTCGTACGTCCTCGGATAACTCGTGCATAGAGATACCGAAATCCCTTTTTATATTTAATATTATTTCACGGACTTGAAAGGTGAATGGAATAGATGAGAGAAATGATTTGGTTCTTACTTGAAAGAAAGATTTCTTACTTACTTCTTGTTTTGAGCTCTATTATCATTATATGTTCCATGCTTAATTAGAACTTCACATTATTATGTTTTTGGCCAATAGTAAGTGTCGAAGTCGACCGATCGTTACTACTTCTTCGAGGTTAGACTAGATACTTACTGGGTACATGCTGTTTATGTACTCACGCTTCACTTTTGCACTTGATGTGCAGGATCAGAGGCAGGTGCATCTAATTACCAGTCTGGCGCACACGCTTGACTTCTAGCTCGAGAACTACACGGTGAGCTGCCCTCCCGAGCCATTCAGCAGCAGCCAGAGTCTCTCTGTTGATTTATATTTTTGTCTATTTCCTTTCAGACAGTAGACTAGTATTCGTTTGTATATTCTACTGGTATCCCACATACTTGTGACACTAGGTCTTGGCACACTCTAATAGACTTATGATTTTGGATTTATTGTTATGAGTTCGATTTGTACTCCGTTTCCATGTTTAACTACTTTACATCTGTAAATTTCTAAAACTTTTGTCAATAAGGAATCTTATTCACTATACAAACATATTAAAAGTGGAAACCACTAGATTGATCAGTGTTGGCTTGCCTAGCAACGGTGTTTGGCGCCATAACAACATGGTATCAACGCACTAGGTTCACGTAGGTCTCACAAGTTATAGGCAGGCCTAATAGAGTTTTTTGGATCGATACATAGACGTCCGTACTTATCTTCGAGAGGTTATAAGGTGTTAGGAAACTACTCTTTATTCAGCTCCTATCATGCAGTTGATGGTGTACTAAGTTTCTTCTCTTACTCTCGTATTGATGGTGAGAACGCGCACGATAGATGTTCCATACCCGGAAGGAGCTTCCCCCTATTGCGAGAGGCTGAGGTAGATGTGGGGGGGGGGGAGGGGGGCAACCAACCTGAGGTAGGGGACGAGGACGTCCCAGAGTTTCCCAATTGTACCACCAGCAGATCTAGTGGAGGATCCCATTGTTAAGGAGCAGGGCGAGTTTCCTGCAGCACAGCCAACCCCGGTAGATTTCACATCACCACCGAGCTTTCAGGAGGTCATGGTTCGTATGCTACGGTTCATGGATTCTATGACCCAAAATGGTTTATTTCCAACAGACCTAGCCACACCTCAGGCGGGAGGGGGAGCACAGACCCCTCCTGCTCTATTTCCAACAGACCTAGTCACATCTCAGGCGGGAGGGGGAGCACAGACCCTTACTTCTCAGGCACCTGGCCATGCAACTGCCGCATATCAGACCCCGAGAACACTAGCCGTGGGCGGGGCCCAACCAGCTGCAGCTGTTGTACCTAAGCCTAGACTAGCTTCGGCCGGCGAGCCGAAGAAGCTTTTAGATAGATGGACCATGCTTCACCCCCGAGTCTTTAGGCGACATAAGGATCCCCAGGACTTTATTGATATGTGCAGGGACAGACTGCACAACATGAGCATATTAGAGTCTCACGGGGTGGATTTCACTACCTTTCAGTTGGAGGGCAGCGCATGTAGGTGGTGGAAGGCTTATCTTCTTGGCAGACCAGCAGATTCTCCTCCTACGACTTGGGACCAGTTCACCTACCTATTTATGGACAAGTATATTCCACCCTCACAGAGGGAAGAGTTGCGGTGTTAGTTTGAGCGGCTCGAGCAGGGTCAGATATCTATGACTGATTTTGAGGTGAGATTCTCTGAGCTGTCTTACCATGATCTTATGATACTTCCTATTGAGGTGGAGCGAGTGTGGAGATTTGTTGCGGGGTTGCACTCTATTATTCAGGCTAGCATGGGTCTGGAGGTTGAGATGGGGACTCCCTATTAGTTAGTAGTAGAGATTGCTCTCAGGACTGAGGGTTACCGTCAGAGGGGTAGAGAGTAGATGCAGCGGGACAAGAGGTCTCATTTTTCTGGAGAGTTCATAGGTGCCCCAACTAGGAGCAGAGGTCATTTTGGGAGGGGTCAGCCCAACATGCCCCTATATTCAGCACTACCACCTTCTTGGGGTGTTCCGGCACGGCCCTATTTCAGTGCTATGCCAGAGAGTTCTTATCGGCCGCCAGCTATTCAGGGTTCTTCCAGTGGGTACTCCGGTGATCAGGGTTCTTCTAGTGCCTACTTCAGTGCAATGCTATAGAGTTCATATCGCCCAACATCTATTCAGGGTTCTTCCGGTGGGTATTCAGGCGATCAGAGTCAGACTTCAGGGAAGCAGTCCACCACTCCGAGAGGTTGTTATGATTGCAGGGATCCTAGTCACAGAAGAGATATTTTCCCAGACTTCGGGGCAAGGCAGTATTGCAGGGTCAGCAACCCATGATTACATCTCTAGTAGCCGTACCAAAGGCGGAGGGCAGGTGGGTAGGGGTCGTCCAAGAGGTGGAGGTCAGGCAGGCGAAGGCCAACTAGGTGGAGCTCTGGCCAGATTTTATGCTTTTCCAGCTAGACCAGATGTAGTGGCCTCAGATGCCATGATCACAGGTATTATCTCTGTCTGCGGTAGGGATGCTTCTGTATTATTTGATCCAGGATCTACCTATTCGTATGTGTCATCTCTGTTTGTTCACTTTCTTGATATTCCTCGTGAGTCCTTAGGTACTCCTGTCTATGTGTCCACTCCTGTGGGTGATTCTATTCTTGTGGATCGGATATATCTGTCCTGTGTGGTTACATTCTGCGATTATGAGACTAGAGAAAATCTTTTGTTGCTCTATATGACCAACTTTAAGGTCATCCTTGGAATGACTGGCTATATCCATATCACACCATCCTTGATTGTCATGTTAAGACAGTTACCTTAGCGATGCTAGAGTTGCCTAGATTGGAGTGGAAGGGTTCATCTGTTAGTACATCTAGTCGGGTTATATCTTTTATGAAGGCTCGACACATGTCGAGAAGGGTTTCTTAGCTTATCTAGTATATGTTCGGGATACTATCACAGAGTCTCTGACGATTGATTCGGTGCCAATAGTCGGGGAGTTCAACAATGTGTTTCCTTCCGACCTTCCAGGCATGCCACCAGATCCTGATATTGGTTTATGTATCGACTTGGCTCCAGGTACCCAGCCTATATCTATACCACCGTACCGTATGGATCCTAAATAATTGAAGGAGTTGCTAACAAAGGGGTTCGTCAGGCCGAGTGTATCACCTTGGGGTGCACTAGTATTATTTGTGAAGAAGAAAGATGGGACTATGCGGATATGCATTGATTACCGCCAGTTGAACAAAGTCACCATTAAGAACAAGTACCCGTTGCCGCGTATTGATGATTTGTTTGACCAGTTGCAGGGTGCTAGGATTTTCTCTATGATCGATTGGAGATCAAGGTACCATCAGTTGAAGATTAATGACTCAGATGTTCCGAAGACTGCTTTCCGTACTAGATATGGCTATTATGAGTTTCTAGTGATGTCTTTCAGTTTGACTAATGCCCTAACGGAGTTTATGGACTTGATGAATAGGGTGTTCGGGCCTTATATTGATTTTTTTTGTCATTGTCTTCATTGATGAAATTTTGATTTACTCACGTATCATGGAGGATCACGAGCAGCATTTGAGAGTGGTGCTTCAAATCATGCAGGAATAGAAGCTACATGCTAAATTCTCCAAGTGTGAGTTTTGGTTAGATTTTGTTGCATTCTTAGGACATGCAGTATCATGCGAGGGAATTAAGGTGGATCCCAAGAAGATTGAGGCGGTTCAGAGTTGGCCTCGTCCTACTTCGGTGACTGGCATCAGGAGCTTCTTGGGGTTAGCAGGTTATCATCGCCGGTTCGTGGAGGGCTTCTCATCTATTGCAGAACCTTTGACTAGATTGACCCGGAAGGGTGCTCAGTTTCGTTGGTCCGGTGATTATGAGGCGAGCTTCCAAAAGCTCAAGACAGCTTTGACCACATCACCAGTCCTTGTGTTGCCTTTCGGTTCAGGGATACATACTATGTATTGCGACGCTTCACGCGTTGGCTTGGGTTGTGTATTGATGCAGTATTTCATATGCTTCACGTCAGCTGAAACCCCATGAGAAGAATTATCCTATGCACGATTTGGAGTTGGCCATGATTGTTCATGCTCGTAAGATCTGGAGCATTATCTATATGGGGTGTCTTGTGAGGTTTACCGATCATTGCAGTTTGCAGCATTTATTCAAGCAAAGGGATCTCAATTTCAGGCAGCATAGATGGCTTGAGTTACTGAAGGATTATAACATCACCATTATTTATCATCCGGGAAAGGCGAACGTAGTCGCGGTATGGGTAGCTTAGCATTCATTTCAGCAAAGGAGAGGCCACTAGCTTCGGACATTCAGTCCTTGGCTAACAGACTTGTGAGGTTGGATATTTCAGATCCCAGCAGAGTTCTTGCTTGCGTCGTTTCCCAGTTTTCACTATTGGTGCAGATCAAGGCTCGACAGTTTGATGATCCGCACCTTATGGTTCTTAGAGAGACGATGTCACACCCATTTTTCTCGCGAAATCGGGTTTCAACACGTGACAACTCTTTCATAATTAGGGTATTAAAAGAGAGAGTCTCCACCTAACGGGTATGAGGTGCGTTAGGGAACCTATTGGCAAGTAACTCTGGTTTAACCAGTTTGCTTCACCAAAGATTGGGTAAGGGCTCAAATTACCTCGAGGAGAAGGTGTTAGGCATTCCTCGAGGTCCACAATTGTGGGTCCCGTCCGAACTCGAATTATATGAATTAGTCCAAAATAAAAGGAAAAGACAAGAATTTGGGGTAATTATTAAAAATCTACCAATAAACAAAATAATTGATTTTAAGACAAGATGAGGGGGGGGGGGGTCCTAAGTTTTTTAGCCTAAAGGATCACCCCGTGCATCGAGTAGTGAATACTTCGTAACTCCCTCGAGACGGGGTGTTATGTATTATTCAGCACGCATAGACTATCATCTCCTGCTACCTGAGTACTATCTTTAAATTGTTACCTAAGTCGCACTAATTGATTCTAAGTCGTACCTTATGCGCACACTACCCGTCCCATGCCTATGGTCCATGAGGCATTTGGACCTCTATTTTGGGTGGTTCTAGACCTAACTTAGGTTGCTCAAAATGAGAAAAAATAGGCGACATACAAAACAAGTTGGACTCATGTAAAAACAAATAATGCCGCAAGTTAGCCTCCACACTTAGGCAACAAATGCACACAAACAATTAGGCATTTGACAGTTTCAACATTGGGACAAGCTAAAGTCATTAGACCCTATAGACATCATTTCTATGTGATTCTGGATTTAGATGCAGACAGTTTCACATGCAAAGTATAATTTCTAAGTGACTACATAGTTGCCTACTGATTATAAGTTATAAGCGGTCAAAACCTATAGGCATGATATCTAGGTGATTTACGTAGTAGTTAGCAGTGATAACCACATAAGATATTCAGAATTACTTAGTTTGCTCCTATATGCATGTTTTCTAATAGTGGCAACGAAACAACGTTTAAAGCTCAATTTTATCACTTAAAAGAAACGAGTGGGATTATCCATATAGGCATGATTTCTACAATTAATGATTGGAACTAGTTTTAGCTCCTATAGGCATGTCTAGTAAGTGAGCAACTATGACGACAACATATCAACCAATTGAAACCCTATAGGCATGATTTCTAAAAATGCAGATTTGTAGAACATAAATTAACATGACCCTATGGTCATAATGTCTAATGGATATGCTGTAATGCAAATTGAACATTGGTCACTTTATTTCCGATAGGCATGGTATCTAGCATGTAGAAGAAAAATAGCTTAAACGAATTAAACACCTATAGGCAGGTTATCTAACACACATAGTAGTAGAACATATTTGAGCAAAGCAAACACTTATAGGCAGGATTTCTACCCTTTTTATGCAAATATTAAAATAAACCCATTTTCTAATTTTTACTAACACCCCAATTGTTATTACAACATTATTACAAACCCAATGAATGGAATAAGTTACAGAGTACAAAATAGCTATAGTAAGCCTAAAGTAGGCCCAAAGTACACCCAGCCTGGCCAAGCTTTCATTCTCATGTCCATAGAGTTTTACAACAGCCAAGAAACAATCTCCATTTACACAGAACATGCCATATCCAGTAGCCATAATTTTAACAAAAGTCCCAGAAGTATAGCCATTTACATAAACCAACTGGTTTATCCAGTAGGTGAAAAGAGGGGCAGAGTTTGTGCAATTAGGAAAAAGTGGCAAAGAACCTTGGATCCTAGTGTGTCAGAGTTCCCAAGGGCTTCAAGAACCCAAGGAGTTCTCACACGAGGGAGGTTGACAAAGGAGACTTAGGGGAAGGGCTTTGGCTTTCAGCCATCCCCGGAGTTGAAATAAAAGTAATAAGGATAGTAACAAAGTAATAAGTTTGGAAAACATTTGTAAACACTATAGGATAATCACATAATGAACTCCAAAAGAAAAGTAACACACTGGGCAGAGTGACATGTGATAATGAACCAGTATCCTGGGATTGCAAGTTAACATGCAATGGTATTAGACTATTGAAAACAAGTAATGCAACTGAATTAGGACTTGAGGGATCATGTTATACCAAACACAGGAGTTAAACATTATAATATAAACAGGATCAAGCAACATAGAGAATGTCATTCAAGGCAGACTGATTTTAAAGGATCACAAGTTGTCAGAGGTAATGATTGGACATGACAAGAATACATAGGGTGACAACCATTGTCATAGGAGCATACATTCAGAGTAAAGGTCTTAAATAAGATGGGGACAAGTTAATAGCATCAATTGGCCATTAGAAGTTCAGAATTAGGTTGAGAAAACATGGACTAAACCATATAGTCAAGACAAATCATTCAAGTTATCACAAACTAACTAAGCATGCTTCATTTTGTCTAAATTAATCAGGCTAGGTGCAGAACATGATTAAGCTAGAAACCATAGGTAGAATTAGGCAGAAAAGAGTCAAAGAGATGCATTAGATCATGCAGTTTCAGAGAACACGTTTAACATAAAAGAGTAAACATTTCAAGGAATTAGAAACTAACCAGTGATTGTTCGATAAACAAGAAAAAGATTGCAGTAAGGACCCAAGAGTCCTAAATGTGTCAAGTTACAAGGGTTTGAAGAACCCATGCAGTGCTCACACCCAAGAGAGGTCAGAAAAAGTAGAGGTCCAGTGGCCTTGGCTTTCAGCCGGCCAAGAGCCAAACAGAATAGAATAGTAAACAAGTACAAAGTAGAAAACTTCAGTTTTGGTGAGAGAATAGTGATTCCAAAGTTCTTTTTTTTAAAAGGGGAAAAGGGGATGGGTTTATATAGTGGTAAAAATTAAACACACAGACAAGGAAAACAATCAATCAACCTTAAAAGAAAGGAAATAACAACATGCGAAATTGATTCAGAATCTATTTAGGAGAAGTCAAGCAAACCCTAGTTTTTAGGAAAACAAAAATTGCTAGAATATACACAAAGATAATAACATAGGATGAATATAGACTTAAATAGCACTAAAAATCAGAGAGTCAAACCAATTCTGGTCCGATTCAAGAATATTTGAAAACTCTAATTTTAGGGTAAGACAAATATTGACCAAAAATATAATAAAAACAGGCCATAGTATAATATAGGACGAATATGGACATAGTAATACTTAAAATCAGAGAATCGAACCTATTTTGGTTCAATTAAAACAGATCTGAAAATCCTAATTTTAGGGTAAGTAAGAATCCAAAAAAGATGCGCAAATATTCGTACTTACAAAGAGCAAAATGATGAATGTAGACACAATATCGGAAAAGTCAAGGATTTGAACCTATTTTAGTTTGATTCTTATGAGTTCTGCTTGCCATCTTTAGGCAAGCAGTATAGAAGAAGAATCGGTACCAAGGAGAGGCCATATATGCCAAGGGTAGCCACAGAATCCCATATCATGTGGGATTAGGAGAGATTTTAGGGGGCGACATCTAGGATTCTTAGGAGGGGATTGGAAGTGAGGATGTGAGGGAGGCATATGGTGAGAAATGATTAGGGTTAGGGGTGTTTGGGGTAATTAAAAGGGAGGGTGTAATGTGGGTTGTTGATCTCAGAGATCAACGACCATGATTAAAAGGTGGTTGGGCCGGGTGGTTAAAACGAGGTTGGGTTAATGATTTGGGATGGGGTTTACTTGGGCTAGGATGTTAGATTTTGAGCCAGTAATTGGTTCGAGAATAGGTAGGATTTTAGGCTAGTTTTAAAATATCCAATATTTAATAAAAAAATAATTTATGAAAGTAAATAATAAATAACAAAATATTATTTGTGCACTAAAATGATTAAAAATAATTATTTGGCATTGTAAAAATATAAAAAGTCATTTTCTGCATAAATAATGTAATTATACATTAATATGGGCTATTATTGCAAAAATATGCAATTAACCCTAAAGATACAAATGTAATTAAAAAACTGCACTGAAAAGTATTTAAAACATCATTTTGGTGTAAATGATTAAATCATCATAAAAAATAATTTGGAGGATATTTACTGGATATTTATATAATAAAATATATAAATAAATCAATTTAAACCTTTTAAAGATTATGAAAATTTATTAAAAATGCTTGTACAGGCTTATAAGCTAAATGATTATGCATATGTACTATTTTGAAAGTATATATATATATATATATATATATATAATTATGAGGAAAAAATTGGGTATCAACAAACGATACTATATGGTAGTGCCAAGGAGGTTTCTATTGGCGAAGATCATGTCCTGCGACTTCAGGATCGTCTATGTGTTCCTAATTTCGATGGCTCGAGGGAAAGGATTCTATAGGAGGTGCACATTTCTCGATATTCCATTCAAACAAGTGCTACGAAGATGTATCATGACCTGAGCCAACATTATCGGTGGTGGCGAATGAAGAAAGACATAGTTGAGTGTGTAGCTAGATGCCTAAATTGCCAGTAGGTTAAGTATGAGCACCAGAGGCCAGGAGGTCTACTCCAGCAGATTACTATACCTGAGTGGAAGTAGGAGAGCATAATTATGGACTTCGTAGTTGGGTTGTCGCGGACTTTGCAGAATTTTGATGATGTTTGGGTCATTGTAGACAGATTGACCAAGACGACACACTTCATTCCTGTGATGACTACATATACTTCAGAGAGATTGGCCCAGATTTATATCCAGGAGGTAGTTCGGCTACATGGTGTGCCTGTTTCCATCATTTCAGATAGGGGTCCTCAGGTTACTTCACATTTCTAGAGAGCAGTACAGAGTGAATTGGGGACCCGTGTAGAGCTCAGCACAATATTTCATCCACAGACTGACGGCCAGTTGGAGCATACAGTTCAGATATTGGAGGACATGCTCAGAGCATGTGTGATTGACTTTGGAGGGTAGGGACCGATTCTTGAATTTGGCCGAGTTTGCTTACAAGAAAAGTTACTAGTCCAACATCGAGATGGCTCCGTTCGAGGCTTTATATGGTCGGCAGTGTCATTCCATTGGGTGGTTTGAGCCAGGCAAGGCTAGGTTGTATGGTACTGATTTGGTGAAGGATGCCATGGAAAAGGTAAAGTTGATTCAGGAGCGACTTTGCATAGCCCAGTCCTGACATAAGAGTTACGCAGATAGAAGACGCGTGACTTATCATTTATGGTAGGCGAGAAGGTTCTCTTGAAACTCTCGCCGATGAAGGGAATCATGCAGTTTAGGAAAAAGTGCAAGTTGATCCCAAGGTTTATAGGCCCATTTGAGGTGTTGAGGCTAGTTGGGTAGGTTGTTTATGAGCTTGATTTTCCTCCAGTCTATCGGGAGTTCATCCGGTTTTCCATGTTTCTATGCTCTAGAGGTATCATCCTGACTAGTCACATATGTTAGACTTCAGCACGATTCAGCTAGATGATAGTTTGGATTATGAAGAGGAACCAGTTGCCATTGTTGATAGGCAAGATCTCCAGTTTAGATCCAAGAGAATTTCCGCGGTAAAGGTTCAGTGGAGGGGCCAACTAGTCGAGGAAGCAACCTAGGAGTCCGAGGCGGACATGCGAAGTAGATATCCTCACTTGTTCAGTACTCCAGGTATGATTCTAGACCCGTTCGAGGATGAACATTTGTTTTAATGACCCGACCGGTCGTTTGCTTTCTAGAACCCCGTTCCCCTAAATAAGACTCCCTGGATGTTCTTTTACTTTTTTATGACTTGCAGGGATGGTTAGTTTGAGATTTGGAAGGGTTCGGGTTGAAATCGGAACATTTGGTTCCTTAAGTTGGCCTTAAAGGCTAAGTTTAACTTTGGTCAACGTTTTGAGTACACGACCTCGGAATCGGGATTTGACAGTTCCAATAAATTTACATGGTGATTTCGGACTTGAGCGTATGCTCGAATCGGGTTTTGGATAACTCGGGAGCGTTTCAACGCCTAATAGTGAAAGTTGGTTATTTGAAGGTTTATAAGATCTTTAAATTTGATTTGGAGCGAGTTTTGGTGATATCGAGGTCCAAACAGAATTTCAAGACTGGGAATAGTTTTGTAATGTCATTTAAGACTTGCACGCATCAATCCGAGTAGTTTAAGTACGTTTCGGTGCATTGTGAGTAAATTGAAGAACTTGAAGTTCATAAGTTTGATTCAATTGGTTTTTGGATGCGATTCTTAGTTTTAATGTTGTTCCGGGCATTCTGAGAGTTCGAGCGAGTCCGTTTTATGATTTCAAACTTGTGGGTATGTTCGTCGGGGAGGGGGGGGAGTGTTAATCGGACAAGGCTCAGACCAAGTTATAAATTAGGAGCAGCAGTTGAAGCTCCCAGTTGCTATCATAATCTCACCTGCGCTTGGGCAGCCGCAGGTGCGAGCCACGACCGCAGAAGAAAAAGAGTGAGGGCAGCCCAGCCACCGCAGGTGCGAAAACAGTGGTCGCAGGAGTGGATGGGCTCGTAGAAGCGACCCCTTTTGTCTGCAGATGCGGAGCTTGTCCAGGTAAGGGAAATGCGCACCTGCGAGGATTTTTGCGGCAGGTGCGATACCACAGATGCGGTCAAGGCACCACAGGTGCGAAAATAGCTGGGCAGAAGGGTTCATTTAATATGGGACTTAGACCAATTCTAACACATTTTCTCTCACTCTTGGGAAATTTGAGAGCTTTTAAGGATGGAATTTTGACCTAGATTTTGAAGGTAAGTAATTTCTATCTAATGTGAGTTTAATACATAGATTACTGTTGATTTTAACATGAAAATTTGTGGAAGTCATGTATTTAGATGAAAAACCTAGGTTTTGATAAAAATGGGATTTCACCACAAAAATGGTTATGGAACTTAGTGAAAATCATATAATTATGTTCTTAAGGTTATGGGTAATAATTTTGTTAAAAAATTTCTGAAATCCGGGTACATGGGCCCGAGGGTGAATTTTTAGAACCTTACATTTAGGATTGGGTAACCTCTTTAATAGTTGGAATACAAACTTTTGAACATGTATAATTAGTTTATATACTATTTGATTAGTTTTGGATTGATTCGACACCGGCGTAAGGGTGTGAGTGCATTCTTGAACTGGAAAGTAGGTTTTTAGACGAGGTAATTCTCTTTTCTAGCCTTGTAAGAGGGAATTAACCTCATAGGTGAACTTAAATCAATATGTACTTCTATTTTTGGGGGCTACATATGCACAAGAGTCCATGCGTAGCTACTATTCATGCTTATGTCCGGGTAGATTTAGGCTTACACCATGTTTTGTTGATACCGTTGCTTGTTTATGATTACTAGTTGTTGGATTAAAGAGGAAGTTGAGGTTTTCAATATTTTAAAATTCCAAGTTGAATTTCTTATTTTTAAAAGGAATAGAAAAATACTACGATAAATTGAGAAAATCTATGTTCAACCGCTTCGCAAATATATTTCTCGAGCGGGGTAAACTTTCACTACTCTCATGGGAGCAGGCCGTCACCTCGGCAGAATTTATTGATACATTATATGGTTCGGGCCGTTCGACCCACAACAGTGTACAATATATTATTATGTATATTTGGATCGGGCCGTACGTCCTCGGCATAATTTGTGCTAGAGATACCGAAGTCTCTTTTTATATTTAATATTATTTCACGGACTTGAAAGGCAGAGATGAGAGAAATGATTCGGTTCTTACTTGAAAGAAGGATTTCTAACTTACTTCTTGTTTTGAGCTCTATTATCATTGTATATTTCATGCTTAATTAGAACTTAACATTATTATATTTTTTGCCCATAGTAAGTGTCGAAGTCGATCCCTCGTTACTACTTCTTCGAGGTTAAACTAGATACTTTTGGGTACATATTGTTTATATACTCACGTTACACTTTCGCACTTGATGTGCATGATCTGAGGCATGTGCAGCTGGTTACCAGTTCGGCGCACACGCTTGACTTCTAGCTCGAGACTACATGGTGAGCTGCCCTCCCGATCCATTCAGCAGCAGCCGGAGTCTCTCTGTTGATTTATATTTCTGTCTATTTTCTTTCAGACAGTAGACTAGTATTCTTTTGTATATTCTAATAGTACCCCACATACTTGTGACACTAGGTCTTGACACACTCTAGTGGACTTATGATTTTGGATTAGTTGTTATGACTTCGATTTGCACTCAGTTGCCCTGTTTAATTGCTTTACATCTGTAAATTTCTAAAACTTTTGTCAATGAGGAATGATATTCACTTAGCAAACATATTAAAGTGGAAACTACTAGATTGATTAGTGTTGGCTTGCCTAGCAGCGGTGTTGGGCGCCATCACGGCCTATAATGTTGTGTCGTGACACACACTATCCAAACTCATCCAAAACGCACCCGAAACTCGCCCGAGCCCCTCGGGCTCCAAACCATACATGCATAAAAGTTTAATAGCATCATATAAACTCTCTCGCGCAATCAAAACATCAAAATAACATCTAGAACCACGAATCGAACTTCAAAATGCATGAAATTCAAAGTGAAACTCAAGAACCTCTAGAATCACTACTAAGTATCCCAATCCTATCAAACCAACTATAAATTACACGAAATTTATTATACAAGTTTCAAATAAACGAACCTATTCTAACTCCCAACACCAAAATCTGAACCCGATAACCGTAAAGTCAACCTACGGTTTAACCTAGGAAATTTTCAAACTTTCAAATTGCTCACCCTCGACAAAATAAGTCAAAATTAACCTAGGAACCTCCGATTTTAATTTCAGGCATGTGCCCAAGTTCAAAATCACAATGCAAACCTAGCTAAATCGTCAAAACACTGATCCGGAGTCGTTTACCCATAATATTGACCGTGGTCAACTCTAGCCTCTTTTTTTAGTCAAAATTTGTATTTTTATCATAAATTCATATAAAAGCTTTTCGAAAGGCGACACAGATCACACACGCAAACCAAGAAATGTTAAATAAAGCTAATAGAAATCTCATAACACAAAAATAAGGCTAGTACTCAAAATGACCTATCGAATTATCACAACATCGCTTGGGTATAGGTACCTTTGCCCCTGCCATTATATATGTATTCCGCTATTTATAATTTTTGGGGCCTCAAAAATCTTGGGGCTTTAAGCAAAAGTTTTACTATGCTACCCTTGAGCCACCCCGGTCAGGGCTATGGTTTATAGAAGTTCTCAGTGAGAACGGGTTCTTTTATAAACAACCCAACAAAACATGATGGACATTGCAGCATTTTTCCTTTGTTGGATTGGCAACGTCAAGTTATTTGAGCAGTTACTTGGCATCAGTTACTCATATTTCACAAGACTTTAAATTGTTTGGTTGACGATCTTAACAAGAGAAATACACTACTTTTGTTACCTCATTGTAGCTCCATAGATTCTAAATTTAGAATATTCACTTGTACGTGCATAATGGTGCAAGTTTGAGAGAAGTGACAACAAATTGAGTGAGTCTAGAAGAACAGTCTGAGAAACCATTTGTGTGAGACCAAATCACATTGTAATATAATTTTCACAGTGTAATATCTTAGGAGTTGTGACTTTCGGGGTGTAAAACAAGAAAAGTGACTAATCTAACCATATAATCTGTTATTTCTAGAATTCTAATTCTGCTCATTGAATTGTTGCTGACGTGTAGATTTGCATTGGTGTGGCATATCACATATGATAACACCCTCAAAATATGAATTTCTGATATTTACATTATTGACTTCTCTTCTTTTGCCAACACTAGAAAATCATCCACTTCAGATTTTTTCTTGTGATGGGCTCAACATTTGATAATTCAAATGCCTGTAGAGAACATATGCTGAATATGCATGTAAATGTTTGTTTGGTTTGAAATTTATTTTTAAAATTCAGGTATTAGGAAATATTTGTTCGTAAATTCGCTAAGGCCTTCCATGACCGACATGAAGAGCAAGCAAATTTACTAGTTCTATATGATATACAAATTATTATTTTTTTTCCATACCAACCCTTCATTTTTAAAGTTCTATGATCTAATGTCAACGCCACGAACTAAAATTTTTACTTATCTATACTACTTTTGTCATCACCATTGAAATTTTAACTTAATTGCAAGTTGATATACAATCTATCAATTATATATAAATTAGTATTAAATAAGTATCCATTTATAGTATGAATTGATTATGGAATATTAGA
>ML420642.1:24517-87984 GCA_005239525.1 Nicotiana knightiana | reverse complement strand
CCCCCCCTTCTCTCTCATCTACTTTGTCATTTTTCCAGGGAATTCATCATTAGATTTCAATTGTTTTACTATAGAGTTTTAACTTAACAATTTTTTTCATGTTACATAATTGGTGTTCGAATTAAAATTGTCAATCAATAAATTTTGAAGGTGTTTGACTTTCTGCCATTGACGACCATTAAAAACTTTCGATACTTTGAATTCGAATTTCGGGTTTTCAAAAAATATTATTTTCTTGGATTGAGTGTTGCAAACAATTGAGAATATTTTTGAGAGTTTGTATCCCAATTTTGAGTATGTTTGGTGAAGATTATAGTTGATTTTGGTTGAATTTCAGATTGAAACTTCTCATAGAAGAAGAAGAAGAAGAAGGAGAAGAAGAAGATATGACATAAAATATACATACAAAATTATATTATAGTTGTATGTAAATTGTATTTAAGTTGTATTGTGTTGTAGTCATATTATTTTATTTGAATGTTGTATGAAAGTTAAAAAATAGTTGTATAATGCTTGAATCGTTGTATGAAATTTGTATTTAAGTTATAAATACTATTTTTCTACATAAAATTATTGATATGTATCAAAAATATTAAGATTAGGAAGTTTTGATTGGAATTTTGAGAGAGGAAGAAGAACACACCACATACAAATTATACACAAAGCATATACAAAATACATATAAAAGACATTGTATCAAATGTGTATAAAAATTATACTTAAGTTGTATGATGTTGTAGTTGTATTTTAACTGGGTAAAAATAATGTCTGAAAGTTGTAGATAAGTTATAAATAAGTTGTATATTATATAATTGGTCGTATAAAATTTAATTTTAACTTATATGTTGTTGTGGGTTGTATCAAATTTCTACGAAATTTTATTTTTAATTTGTATGTTGTTGTACCATACAAATTTAACATGGCCAAGGTGTGCTATATTGGCTGAGGTGGAGGCATTGAACATTTTACTTAAATTTCGAGTTTCACGGAGGCGTGCGTCCATGATATAATATTCAACTCTCCTCGCTTTTGGTTGGAGAAAGGCGACATAGAATAGGGAAAGAGGAGAGGAAAAAAAGAAAAAGGTATAACCGAATTTCTTAACTTAAAGCACTAATAATTGATTGTATATAGGCGGCAGAAAATAGAGAAAGAGGAGAGGAGAGAAAAAAAAAGGTGTAACTTAATCCCCTAATTTAAGACACTGATAATGTAGAATAGATAAATTTTAAGGAAAACTGTCACGACCCGAAATTTCTACCTTCGGGACCGTGATGGCGACTAATATTTCACTTGCTAGGCAAGCCAACGTTAGAGGATTCTTTAAACCAGTTTTAGTCAATTTCAATAACATAATCAATTAAGCTAAACTAAAGCTAAAACTAAATTGCGAAAAAACATAAAACCCATAATATCTGATACATTTCGGATCTAAAGTCACAACTCACAAGCTTCTAAGATTTACCACAAATAGAGTCTGAAAGGAAATACAACTGTTTTGAACTAAAAGAAACAGTAAAATAAGGAAACTAGGAAGGGACTCCAAGATCTGCGGACGCCAGCAAATCTACCTTGAGTCTCTGACAAGCAAGTCCAACTGCTAACCTAACGATCAGCTAGGGCTGGTACCAAAATATGCACAAGAAGCAGAGTGTAGTATGAGTACAACCCACCCGATGTACTCGTAAATGTCGAGCCTAACCTCGACGAAGTAATGACGAGGCTATGACAAAATACCCACATAATAGACCTATGTAGATTATACTGTATGTACAAGATAACAACAAGTAACAACTAACCATGTACTATTGGGAGGGGGACATGCTAAAAGGGTATAAGATATAAGAGATACAACGAAAGTGATAACCATAACAGTCAATATGCCTTTAACCAGTGAAAACAAGTAAACAAATAAAGAAAATTGCACAGCATCACCCTTCGTGCTTTTACTTTCAACCTCACAATTAAACAATGATATTGTACGGCATCACCCTTCGTGATTTTACTCTCAACCTCACAATACAAATCAATAGATATGGCACGACATCACTCTTCGTGCATTAACTCTCATAACATGGCGCGACATCATCCTTCGTGCATTAACACTCACAATATGGCACGACATCACCCTTCGTGCATTAACACTCACAATATGGCACGACATCGCCCTTCGTGCTTTAACACTCTCCCTTACCACATAACAATGAACAAGTAAAAACAGGGAGATAGAATCAACATGAACAAGCCTTACTTCAACAATGGTTCAACAATAAAAATCTCAACTTTGGAATCAAAACTCAATTATCACAAAAACCCATAAACACAATAAGAACTATCAATTTAGCAAGTAACTAGTCAAAGCATGGATAACTTGATCAAATTAAGCAATAAACTACAAGGAATAAGTCCCACCCGCATGCTTTAACCGGACAACAATGGATAAGTACTCGTCACCTCACATATACGTTGTAACCAACATCTAAACATGTCGCAAACATACAAACAAGTCCTAATCCCTCAAGTCAAGGTTAACCACGACACTTACCTCGCTCCAAAAGTCCACTCAAAGCTCAATCACAGCTTTGACTCTCAAACAAGACTACGAACCGATATATCTAGAAAATTACCAACCAAACGATTCAAATTAAGCCTTAGGAACTACCCACAATTGCAAAGGATTCAATTTAGGTCATTATTGAAAAAGTCAACAAAAGTCAACCCTCGGGCCTGCTTGGTCCAATCCCGAAGTTCGGACCAATACCCGATTACCCATTGTCCCCCGAGCCCGATTATGTAATTTGTGTTGGAATACGACCTCAATTTGAGGTCCAAATCCCCAATTGACAAAAATCTCTAATTCTACCCAAAATCCCTAATTTCCACCATGAAACACAATATTTTAGGTTGAAATCTTAGGAAACGTAGTAAAAGATCGAAAGAAACTAGTTTAGAATCACTTGCCAATGATTTGGGGAAGAAAGGTTCTTTGAAAAATCGCCTCTAGGGTTTCTTGTTTTGAAAATTTGAAGAATGAGCAAAAATCCTGTCTAAGTCCCATTTGATCAATTGCAGATGTCGCATTTGCGACCTAGGGTTCACAAATGCGAACCCTGCAAATGCGAAGAATCAATCACAAATGCGAAGAATTTCACATCTCTGCATTCGTCGCATTTGCGATGAAATGTTCGCAAATGCGAACTCTGACCATCCGCAAATGCAACCACCTGATCGCAATTGCGATCCTGTACCTCCCTGACCCACTTTGCAAATGCGAAGCACTTTTTGTAAATGCGAACATAATATGACCCAGCTACTCTTTGTTAATACGATGAGTTGCTCGCAAATGCGAGATCAGAGGCCCGCACCAGAACTGGACACCAACTGAGTTATTCTAAGTCCAAATTACTCTGCTGCCTATCTGAAACTCACCTGAGCCCTCTGGGCTCTAAACAAACTATGCACACAAGTCTAGAAACATTATACGAACTTACTTGCGCGATCAAATCGCCAAAATAACACTTAGAACTACAAATTTTGCATCAAATCAAAGGAAATTTTCAAGAAAATTCATAAACTTCAAATTTCACAACCGGATGTCCGAATCACGTCAAACTAACTCCGTTTCTCACCAAATTTGACTGACAAGTCAAAAATGTAGTAATGGACCTATACCGGGTTCCAGAACCAAAATATGGACCTGATATCCAAAAGTCTAACAGTGGTCAAACATTTCAATGTCATTAAGCCTTTAACTTTCAAATTTCTAAAAAGTGCTATAACTCGGGCTAGGACTTCCGAATTCGATTCCGGGCATACGCCCAAGTCCTTAATCACGATATGGATCCACCAGGACCGTCAAAACATGAATCCGGGTCCGTTTTCTCAAAACATTGATCAAAGTCAACTCAAATTGATTTTAAGGCAAAAATTTCATATTTTCTCAGTTATTAACATAAAATCTTTCTAGTAAGACGCCCAGATTGCGCACGTAAAAATGAGGTATTTAAGGCTTCATAGCGCAGAGTTAGGTTCTAAAACATAAGATGACCTATCGGGTCATCACATTCTCCACCTCTAAAACAACTATTTTTCCTCGAACGGACATAGAAAAGTACATGGGCTAGTGAAAAGGTGGGGATATCTACTCCGCATGTTCGACTCGGACTCCCACGTAGCTGCTTCGATGGGCTGACCTCTCCACTACGCTCAGACTGAAGGATAACTCTTCGACCTCAACTAACGAACCTGCAGGGTTAGAATAGCCATCGGCTCCTCCTTGTAAGTCCAATCCTTGTCCAACTGGACAAAGCTGAAATCTAACACATGGGACGGATCGCCGTGATACTTCCTGAGCATGGACACATGGAACACTGGATGAAATTCTTATAACCCTAGTGGCAACGCAAGCCTATAAGCCACCTCTCCCACTCTCTCAAGAATCCCAAAAGGCCTGATATACCTAGGGTTTAACTTTCCCTTCTTTCCGAACTTCATAACACCCTTCATGGGTGATACCCGAAGCAACACTCTCTCTCCGACCATGAATGCAACATCGCGAACTCTACGGTCGGCATAACTCTTCTTCCTGGACTGAGCTGTGCGAAGTCGATCCTGAATAATCTGGACCTTATCCAAGGCATCCTGTACTAAGTCTGTACCCAATAATCGAGCGTCCCCCAGCTCGAACCATCCAACTGGCGATCGGCACCGCCTATCATATAATGCCTCATAGGGAGCCATCTGAATGCTCAACTGATAGTTATTTTTGTAAGCAAGTGGCAAGAACTGATCTCACGATCCTCCAAAATCTATAACACATGCGCGAAGCATATCCTCCAATATATGAATGGTGCGCTCGGACTATCCATCCGTCTCATGATGAAATGTTGTGCTCAACTAAACTCGCGTGCCCAACTCAGGTTGTACTGCTCTTCAAATGTGCAAGGTGAACTGCGTACCTCGATCAAAAATGATAGACACGGGTATACCGTGAAGATGGGCGATCTCGCGGATATAAATCTCTACCAACCGCTCTGAAGAATAAGTAACTGCCACAGGAATGAAGTGCGCTGACTTGGTCAGCCTGTCCACAACGACCCAAACTGGATTGAACTCCTCTGAGTTCGTGGGAGTCCAACAACAATAGTGATACGCTCCCACTTCCACTCAGGAATCTCTAACTTCTAAAGCAAACCACTAGGTCTCTGATGCTCACACTTTACCTGTTGACAATTTAGACACCGAGCCATATGCAACTATGTCCTTCTTCATTCTCCTCCACCAATAATGTTGCCGCAAGTACTGATACATCTTGGCGGCGCCCGGATGAATAGAATACCGAGAACTATAGGCCTCCTCAAGAATCAAATCACGAAGTCCATCCACATTAGGCACACAAACACGACCCTACATCCTCAAAACTCCATCATCTCCCATAGTAACCTGTTTGTCACCATCGTGCTGCACTGTGTCCCTAAGGACAAACAAATGAGGGTCTTCACACTGCCGCTCCCTGATGCGCTGAAATAAGGAAGACCGAGCGACTGTGCAAGCTAATACACAACCAGGCTCCGAAATATCCAGCCTCACAAACTGATTAGCTAAAGTCTGAACATCTGATGCAAGTGGTCTCTAGCCACCTCCTCTGTCTCAAACTAGTAGGCGTCGACAACCACCTCCTCTGTCTCAAATTGAGATCCTTTTACTTGAACAAATATTGTAGGCTCCAATGATCCGTGAAAACCTCACACGATACGCCGTAAAGATAGTGCTCAAAATCTTCAGCGCATGAACAATGGCTGCCAACTCTATGTCATGGATAAGGTAATTCTTCTCATGAACCTTCAACTGCCGCGACGCATATGCAATCACCCTGCCATCCTGCATCAATACTGCACCGAGCCCAATACGGGATGCATCATAATATACCATATAAGATCCTGAACCTGTGGGCAACACCAACACTAGAGCCATAGACAAAGTAGTCTTGAGCTTCTGAAATCTCGCCTCACACTCGTTTGACCATCTGAATGGGGAACACTTCTGGGCCAACCTAGTCAATTGGGCTTCTATACATGATAACCCCTCCACAAACTGATTATAATAACCTGACAAACCCAAGAAACTCCGGATCTCCGTGGCTGAAGTGAGTCTAGGCCAGTTCTGAATTGGCTCAATCTTCTTAAGGCCTACCTAAATACCCTCTACTGATACAACGTGCCCCAAGAAAGCGAATGAATCAAACCAAAACATGCACTTTGAAAACTTACCATATAACTAGCTGTCTCTCAGGGTCTGAAGTACAATCCGAAGATGCTGGTCGTGCTCCTCTCGACTGTGGGAGTAGATCATGATATCATCAGTAAACACAATAAAAAAAGAGTCCAAATAAGGCTTGAATACTCGGTTCATCAGATCTATAAATGATGCTGGGGCATTTGTCATCCCAAAGGACATCACTAGAAACTCATAATGCTCGTACTGAGTCAGAAAAGCTGTCTTAGGGACATCAGATGCCCTAATCCTCAACTGATGGTAGCCAGACCTCAAACCAATCTTTGAAAAGACCTTGGCACCATGAAGCCGATCAAATAAATCATCAATCCTCGACAATGGATACTTGTTCTTTATGGTGACTTTGTTCAACTGCCGATTATGCACATCCTCGTCGATCCATCCCTTTTCTTCACGAACAACACAGGCGCACCCCAGGGCGAGACATTAGGTCTAATGAAGACCTTATCAAGAAAATCTTGCAACTTCTCCTTAAATTCTTCCAACTCCGGTGGGGCCATGTGGTATGGAGGAATAGAAATGGGCTGAGTGCCCAGAGACAAATTAATACAAAAAACAATGTTCCTGTCGGGTGGCATAAGCCAAATAATCTAGACACCCCTTCTCGACCATACGTCGAGACTTCATATAAGAGATAAATTTGCTGGTAGAATGGCCTAGAGTCCCTATCCACTCTAATCGAGGCAACCTCGGCAAGGCTAAGGTCAATGTCTTAGGATAATAATCCAATATAGCGTGATAAGGTGACATCAAATCCATACGCAATATAACATCAAAATCAACCACATCGAGAAGTAGAAGATCTACACTAGTCTCAACACTCCCAATGGTAACCACACATGAATGATAAATACGGTCTACAACGATAGCATCTCCCACACGTGTGGACACATCCACATGAGCACTCAAAAAATCACGAGGCACAACCAAATATGAAGCAAAATAGGATGACTCATAGGAGTAAGTAAAACTGGATCAAATTGAACTGAAGCATCTCTACTGCAAACTGAAACAGTACCTGTGATAACAACGTCAGACGACTCAGACTCAGGCCTGGCTGGAAAAGCATAGCAACGGGGCTGGTTCCCACTGTTGATACCTAATTTTTCCTCAAAATATTTTAAATTTGCATATATAGCTTCAAAATCATGTATCAATAGCAATTGATATTTTTCCACAATTTCCCTATATTTGTATTAGTCTATCCAGCATTTTATTGCCAATAAATAATTATAAAACTGCATTACAAATTATTTCAAAAGCATTTCTTGGTTTCATTAATTACTTTTGGTCTTGTTAAGATCAAATTGTTTCATAATTATCCAAATTGGCACCTTTTGACTATAATTGTAATAACTTTGTAATTATAGCCTAATCATACGATTTTATACTATTTTTATCCAGAAATTCATCATTTGTATTTTTAAAATACTAAGTAATCATTTTTAATTATTTTCTACGCATGCAATTTATTTTTTATAATTAACAGCTATTTTTATAAATTATTTTAATTAATCTACATTGGGTATTTAACAAATAGCCACTTTCATTTCATTTATAGCCTAATTAAACCAGACCCAAGTCTGATTAAAAATGGCCCAAATACCCCAGGCCCAATACATTATCCTATCCGACCCAATCCCTTATCTAATCTGGACCATTGATCAATTTTAATCAACGGTCCAGATCTCCCCTTTCCTTAATTAACCCTAGAGACTACGCCCGCCCCCCTTCCCCTCTCATCTTATCTCTTTCACTCCGCTGTTACACATCTCTCAAACTCTCTCTACTAAACCTAAGCTCTCACCGGCCATCGACTTACCGGTAACTATGGTGGTCTCACCACCATCCCAGCCTCCATGGCTCCTTCCTACACCAGGTTATTGCTGCCTTGAGGTCCTCAAAGGAACCAGAAGGCGGTTTCCCTCACCTCCCATGGTTTTCATGTCATTCTCAGGCCGTCCATGGCCGTCCGAGTAAGATCCTCACATCTTCGGCTAGAACATGTGGTTTCTAAGCTGATTCTCTCTCTCTTTGGGTTCTCTCTCTGAAACCCTAATTTTGACGCTTGATTTCTTAGATCTGCAATAGATTTGGGTATATTCCGATTTATTTTGTTGTTTTCCTTAAAAGATTTTCCGATTTCTCTAAAACGACTCTTCATCTTCAAACTAGGATTTCTTAACCCCTTTTCAAAATGGGGTTTCCTTCTGATTTTAGTATTATTCAATGATTTTCACTATGTTTAAACGTTTAAGTTTTTTCCCCTTTTGTCTGACTTATTATGTTAAAACCCTAAGTTTTTTGGTCCTAATCATGGGTTCTAAGTATGTTCTTTCTTACTTGTTCATCTGATTTATTAGCATGTCTGTTATTTATGAATTCGGTCTGAGTTTTATGGGATTTTACCCTATTTTGCTTATTAGGGTTTTTGATTCTTTACTTCTTCCGCCTATATCATGTTTATTCTGTCAATTCATACTATGCTTTATGTGAATCCCTAATTTTGTATGATTTTATCCTATTTGGCCTATTAGGGTTTCTGATTTTAACTATTATGTGTTTATTCCGCTTGTTCTCATAAATTTGTGTTAATTTCTCCTAAATCAGTACGAGTTGCTATTTTTGAATCTTTGAATCTCTTTGATTGATCCTTCAATGATTTTTTGTGATATTCTCTGCTGATTTTAACCTTTAAGGTATTTTCTTACCTTAATATATGGTCGAGCATGCTGTCAACTAATTCTTAAGTATTTTCCTTAATTAGAATATGCTGAACCTAGCCTCTATTACATGTTCTATACTTATGCTATGCTGAAACTATTTCCTTATGTGTTATATTTAGCCTTATATGATTTCCTTCCTTATTTATTATCTGTATATTACAGTTTGAAGCTAACTCCTTAATTAAAGGGAGTACTTATACTGATTTGATTCTAATTGGTACATATTTCCATAATTACTGCTTAACTATGATTATTGCCTTATTTTCTACCTAGTCTTAAACTATATATACACTGATTTTTCATTCAAACACACGGAACACATTGCTCAAAACTCTCTCGTATACACAAATACTCTCTTCTGCTCTCCTTCTGGTTACTTGATATTATCAGCCAGCTGAAAGCCAAGGCTGATTATTCTACCCCCTTACTCTTCATTCTGTGTTTGCTATCTCCTATACTGGTATGTCCTAATTTCAGTTTAAGTTTCAAAAACAATATATTTCTTTTAGTACTTCAATTCATAATGTTTCTAATGTTTTTACCTATGGTTTTGTTGTGATGTCTGCACTTGACCTGCTTGCATTGTTGTTCACTTAGCATGTTATGTACTCCCCTCCCTTAGACTCAACATGCTTATGAAATGCTATCCCCCTTTTAGTATACCTCAATATGATTCTGTCTTACTTATGCTTCTCTGATTATTGGCATGAACTCTTCTGTGGCAAAACAATTTTTACCTTAGGTTATTCGGTTCTGAGTAATCCTAAAGTTTATGCTATATCCTTGATCTCTGGATGCCCCCTAGCATATTTTTGATTCTGTACTTGAGTGTTCCTGGAACTGTGTCCTTACCTATGTGCCTTATGTGTCCCCAATCCCCCATTACCCATGTTTGGTGTTGCTGAACCTACCTTGGTTCTGGGTTCTTTGGTTGTGTATGAACCTGTTTTGGGTGCTATGTCGGGACTGTTGCTTGCTGCTCTACTCTCTTTTCAAAAACTGTTTTACTACATAACTCTATAGTTATTTACAAAATCTTTCAAACAAGTCTCTTTTCAAACTGTTTTCCTACTCAATCTTTTCAAAACTATGTCAAACACTCTCACTCTACTCTTAGATATTTAAGTTCTGCCCCTCTAATGTGTGACCGCTTAGGGATCCCTATTAGATCCCTCTGAACTCTGATGCACTAGAGTTGGCTCTTCCACACTGTACTTACTCAATTATGGTTATGAAATCTGGGTGTGAGCACTACCCGGGATCCCTTGATGTCCTTAGGGAACTCTGACACACCCGGATATGAGAAAGGCTATGAAATATTTGGGCACTTGAGGTTCTGGAAGTCTGGGCCAGTTTTCAGGCTCTGTATAGTTTAACTTCTTTTTTTCCTTTATCTATTTACATAATTTATTCAGCTGGTCTGTAATATTTATTTGTAAATGAATATTGGGGACGACTAGTGAAATGGGAGGGGATCGCCATATAATTTTGTCAATGCCAGTGGGTAGAAATCATGCCTTAAGATTTACATTTCCTATATCTGCATTAGAATCCATGCTTAGGATCAACATGCCAAACATGCATTAGATATCATGTCTTTAAGGTTTTTTCATGTTTATTGCTTTAACATGCAACATACCTCAATTTATGCTTGTGCCTACCACTTAGAAGTCTTGCTCCTTAGGCGGTAAATTTAATACTCCGGTGCATTCATGAATCATGCTTAACAACTCTGTAATTCTCTGTGCGTTTTAGAAATGATGCTTTAGGAATCCTGTGCATCCTGAAATTATATCCTAGCCACCCTCCATTCACGTGTGCATACTATATACTATGCTCTAGGATTTTGTTTACATTTACTTAACTATGCCTAGTTTAAGCTGTTGATTCATGAAAAGGTATAAAATAACCTCGCATATGATTATCATATCTGTTCTTAATAGAAATTGGTAACTATCTCTGCATTCTCAGATTTACATCACTTAGAACAGCATGTTTTAGGTAGAACAACCTATGAACTATTTAATAATTTTGTAGTCACTATGCACAACCCCACGCCTAAGCAAGCCTTAGGTAATCAATCTCTTAAAAATGAATACTGTTTTGATTACGTTTGCTGCCTAAGGGCTAAGAAGTTTTTTCTAAACCAGTAGGCAAGCTGATAAGGTCCTTGATATTGAGGTTATAAGCAAGCTGCATACTTCTGTGCATTGATATTTACTCAAATATACTATCTTAGGATTCTGTCTAATAAAACTACCTCTTGTTTTTTGTTTGAGACGTGTTGTTTATGTGCAATATCTGTGGAGGTAAATCTGAGCCTTTTAAACTGCTTTTCCTGCATTTATTTGTAAAGTCCTACTTGTTGTTGCTTGCCGCCTAGAATTTTATCCTTTTAACCTTAGGGAGTTTTGTCTAGAACTGTCTATATTTAGAGGTCCTAAATTCCTCCAGGGCCATTAAGAAGGGACGGGTAACAGCACACACAGAGGTTGTTAAATAAACTCGCTTAATAACCGCTAAGGGGTGGGAAAGGGTAGACATGGATATGAAATCCAGTGCTCTAATGCCACGAGTAGCCCCTCTTTTGAGGAGTAATTACCGGGCATTGTACTGATGTGATCCTATAGGATAAACAACCTAGGACCCCCTATCCCTTACACATGTGTGCTTAGATTGTAAAACCTCAAGAACTTTGTATACGTGCTTCAACTTCAAATCTTTTAAACTTAAGCACATATGTGTTCTTGGACTGCAAATCTTCTCAAAACCTTCATCTATTTACCTATATGTTTATTGCTTATATACTATCTGTTCACAAAGTTTGTTTGGGCAGGGAACCATAATTGTGGACTTCGAGGGGTGCCTAACTCCTTCCCCTTGAAGTAATTTTAAGACCTTACCATATCTCTGGTTATCTAATCTGTGTTTGTAAAAACCTTTAGTAGGTGCCCTAACGCACCTTAACTCGTGAGGTGTCGACTCTTCAACTCCTTACCCCTTTCCCAAAAGGAAACGAGTTATCCAAAAAATATCGAATACCCTGACCGATCCAAAAGGGGAGGAAAGAGGGGGGCGCAACACCCACCACTCTGAACTACATCCCTAGGACGGCCCCTAGTTGGTTGGCCTCCACCTCTAGCGGCATGATCTCCACCTCTAATGACCTGAGCACCACCTCTAGCTACCTGACCCCTACCTCTAGCTGGCTGAGCAGGCGGTTAAGAACCCGGTGTCGGGACCATGGCGCGAGAACCCTGATACTGTGAACTGCTCGATGCACAAGGCAAAATCTAGCAATGTGTCTCGGATCACCACAAGTATAACAGGACCTCGACTGCTTTGACTATTGACATTGAAATTGACCTTGTCGACCTGAATAACCACCCTGAAAACTCTGGAGCGGAGGTGCACTAATATTAGCTGGTGGTGCACTGCAGGCTAGCTGATCGGTTAAGTCATATGAGGGTCGCTTCCACCTGAAGAACCGTGGGATGCCTGGAGTGGTGAATGAAATGGCCTAGGAGGATGTCCTTTACCAAAAGTACCCTTGCCTCCAGACGAGGCACTACTAAACCCACCAGAATGACGAGGCCTCTTGTCATACCCCTGACCTCCCTGTGCAAGAACCATCTCGACACGCCTGGTGACATTGGCTGCCGCTTGAAAAGAAATCTCACTCCCGGTCTCCTTATCCATCTGTAATTTGATAGGCTGAGCAAGTTCCTCAATAAACCTCCTCTCTCTCTCTCTCTCTCTCGGTAGGAAGCATAAGAATAGCATGACGGGCCAAATCTACAAAACGGGTCTCATACTGAGTGACTGACATACTGCCCTTCTGGAAACGTTAGAACTGCCAACGATACTCCTCTCTCAATGTGACAGGAAGGAACTTCTCAAGAAATATCTGAGAGAACTGGTCCCAAGTAAGATTAGGCGACCCAGCTGGTATGGTCAATACAAAATCCTTCCACCATCTCTTGGCAGAACCCATCATCTGAAACACAGCAAAATCGACCCCATTGGTCTCAACAATCCCTATGTTCCGCAAAACCTCATGGCAGCTGTCAAAATAATCTTGGGGGTCCTCAGAAGGTGCACCACTGAATTGAACTGGAAAGATCTTTGGTGAACTTGTCCAATCTCAATAATCCCTCATAAGACATAGCTGGTCCATCATCGGCCCGTGCCGCAACAACCGGCAGAACTACTCCGACTGGCTGAGCCACTGGAGTCTGATACTAGGAGCCATCTGCTCCGAAGTGTGAGTATCATTAGTCTATGCTCCTCCTCCATCCTAAGAGATGTCCCATACACTCTCCAAAAGGCCAACCAAACGGACCAAAGCATCCTAAAGCATTGGGGTGGCGATGAACCGCTCCGGAACCTGAGCTGAACAGTCTGGCTGGAACCTCCTTGTCAAAATCTACCTGAGGCTCCACTGCTGGTGTTGCTTCTCAAGCTCTGGGTTGAGCCCTGCCACTGCCTCGGCCTCTAGCACGACCTCGGCCTCAACCTTTACCCCTCGTAGGAGCTGCCACTAAGGGCTCTAGCTGCTGCTTAGCTGAAGATGCGGTGTGTTCTCGCCATCTGCAAGAGAATAATAGTAGAAGAGTTCAATTAGCAATGAGAGAACAAAATCGCACGAAAGAGAAGAATAGAAGCGAAATATGTTCCTAAACTTCATGCCTCTAGAAGATAAGCACAAACGTCTCAATACCGATCCTCCAAGTCTACTAAGTCTGCTCGTGAATTGTGAGACCTAGGCAACCAAGTGCTCTGATACCAACTTGTCACGACCCGGAATTCCCGCCTTTGGGACCGTGATGGCGCCTAACATTTCACTTTCTAGGCAAGACAACGTTAGAGGATTCTTAAAACCAATTTTAGTCAATTTCAATAATAGAATCAATTAAACTAAACAGAAGTTAAAACTAAACTGCGGAATAACATAAAACTCGTACTATCTGATATATTTCGGATCTGGAGTCACAACTCACAAACTTCTAAGATTTACTATAAACAGAGTCCAATAGAAAATACAATTATTCTGAACGAAAAGAAACAATAAAATAAGGAAACTAGGAAGGGAATCCAAGGTCTGCGGATGCCAGCAGATCTACCTTGAGTCTCCGACAGGCAAGTCCAGCTGCTAACCTTACGATCATCTAGGGTCGATACCAAAATCTACACAAGAAGTGCAGAGTGTAGTATGAGTAAAACTGACCCCATGTACTCGTAAGTGTCGAGTCTAACCTCGACGAAGTAGTGGCGAGGCTATGACAAGACACCCGCATAATAAACCTGTGTAGATAACAGTGTATGTACAATGTACCAACAAATAACAGCTAAACATGTACTATTGGGAGGGGGACATGCTAAAGGGGTACAAGCTATAAGAGATACAACGGAAATGATAACCAGAACAATCAATATGCCTTTAACCAGTGAAAACAAGTAAACACAATAAAGAAAATTGCACAGCATCACTGTTCGTGCTTTTACTCTCAACCTCAAAATGAAACAATCATACTGCACGTCACCACCCTTCGTGCTTTTACTCTCAACCTCACAATATAAATCAATAGATATGGCACAGCATCACCCTTCGTGCATTAACTCTCATAAAATGGCACGACATCACCCCTCGTGCATTAACACTCACAATATGGCACGACATCAGCCTTCGTGCATTAACACTCATAATATGGCACTATATCACCCTTCTTGCATTAACACTCACAATATGGCACGACATCACCCTTCGTTCTTTAACACTCTCCCTTACCACATAACAATGAACAAGTAAAAAAAGGGAGATATTACTTCAACAATGGTTCCACAATACCAATCTCAACTTTGGAATCAATACCCAATTATCACAAAATCCCGTAAACACGATAAGAACTATCAATTTAGCAAGTAATTAGCCTAAGCATGGATAATAGGATAGTAAGCAATAAACTACAGGGAATAAGTCTCACTCGCATGCTTTAACCCAACAACAATGCATAAGTACTCGTCACCTCAAATATACGTTGTACCCAACATCTAAACATGTAGCAAACATACAAACAAGTCCTAATCCTTCAAGTCAAGGTTAACCAAGACACTTACCTCATTCCAAAAGTCCACTCAGTCAAGGTTGTAGATGTAGCATTTGTGACCTGGGGTTCGCAAATATGAACCAGAAAAATGCAAAGAATCAATCACAAATGCGAAGACCTTCACATCTCTGCATTTATCGCATTTGCGATGAAATGTTCACAAATGTGAATTCTAACCTTCTGCAACTGTGACCACCTGATCGCAATTGCAATCCTTTACCCCCTGACCCACTTCGTAAATGCTAAGTACTTTTTGCAAATGCGAACATATTGTGGTCCAGTTACTCTTCGTAAATGCGATGACTTTCTCGCAAACACGAACCCATTAGAGGTCGCAAATGCGATGCTTGATCTCGCAAATGCGAGGTCAGAGGCCTGCACCAGAACTGAGACACCAGTGGGGTTATTCTAAGTCCAAACCACTCCGTAGCCTATCCGAACTCACCCAACGCCTCAGGGCTCTAAACCAACTATGCACACAAGTCTAAAAACATCATCCAAACTTGCTCGTGCGATCAAATTTCACAATCGAACATCCGAAATACTTCAAACCAACTTCGTTTCTCACCTAATTGAGGAATGATAAAATGAGGTATTTAAGGCTTCATAGCACATAATAAGGCTCTAAAACATAATATGACCTATCGAGTCATCACAAAAACACAGTTCGATTGGACAATAAACTTCTTCGCTCTTCTCTCAGAGAACGATAGAGTAACTTTCTTAACGTGAGCATCTTGGCCACCATGGCCAAAGGAAGGTCAAAGAGGACTAATAACAAGGCGATTGGTAATTCAGAAATTAATTGATGATGTTGTGAAAAATTTGGGGACTGGGAAAGCTAGCACGCGGGTTAACGAAGCTCAAAACAGCACTGAAGTGTGGCCCCTTTTACTGGTGCGTGGTTCTGAGAATATGACCTCAGTGAACCTTAGTGGGCAGAAGACGACCAACAAGGAGCTCAATTCTGCATATGGGATGAACAATTCCAATGCTAGGGTTGTAGAGGTCAAAAGTGATGTGGCTATTGGAGCTCAGAAGAAGCTTGATCTGGGAAAGGAGTCAAAAACCAAGACACACCAAGTCACTATGGTAGAGGAGGTCAACAATACAACTGCTAAAGCTTTAAAGAAACCAGAACTAGGTACTGGACCTGGGCAAAATTAGTTGTTGGGAACAAATTTGCTGCGAGGGGGATAGGCTTGACCTGTGTAGCTCTGAAAATACAAAATAGTGAACGAATAGTGGAATTTCAAAAAGCAGAAGTGGAAATTGCGACTAAAAATGGAAGGTGGCTATCATCCTATATGTTGTCGGAGATACACCAAGCATAGGTGCAGTTGAAAGATTTATTTCGGTGCAATGGAATTTTATGTCGAAACCTAAGGTATATTATCACAACAATGGCTACTTTGTTATAATATTCAACAATTTGGAGGAAAGGAATGAGGTGTTGTACTTGGGGCCATACAAGATCAATAACAAGCCTATAATAACCAGAGCATGGGCAGCATATATTATCTTTAATGATGAAGTTCTGAAAACTATTCCTCTATGGGGTGAGACTCCCTAATCTCCCTCTTAATTGTTGGGGTATTGATTCCTTGAGCAGGATTGGGAGTGGACTGCAAAATCCTATATATGCTGACGATTGCACTACAAATGTGGACCAAATATTGTATGGTCGAATCCTAGTAGAGATGGATATTACAAGACCACTCCCAAGGAGGGTGAAGGTGCAAGATTAAAATGGGAGGTTGTTCGATCAGAGTATAGAGTATGATTGGGTACCATATACTACGGCAAATGCTTACAAATTGGGACATAACTACCTGGAAACAAAGCATCAACCTGTAAAACAACAACAACTTTCTAAATAACATCAACAATATCAACAACCTAGGAAAAAAGACAAAAGCAGGAATGGAAGTCAAAAGAAGATCGGAGTAATGATAATCATATTAACATTTTGGAGAACGACAAGATAGTAGTGGTGCAAAATTCTGTTGAACATAGGAAGATATCAAATGTTGTGTTACAATAAGGTGATTGGCATGAGGTGAAATGCAGATTTGCTGGTAAAGGACAACAAGTAACATCCATTGGGAACAAATTAATGATTGTAATGAATGGGTTTAACCCTCTGGATGGAATTGGGGGTCATAAAACCAATACACTGGCGGATATTGAGAAGGACATGTGATAGAATTTAAGGGTCCACCAAACTATATAGACAGACAGGTTCTCTATTAGTTCTCACAGAACTCAGGCATACTGCAGTAAGTAAATGACACAGAGATGTTTGTTACGTGGAAAACTCCTAACTCACGGGATAAAAAACCACGATATACCCTTGTAGGATTTCAACTTCACTACTGAGAAAACTTTAGACTACAACCTATTTTAACCTAGGAATTAACCTCTTAATCCCGTACTAACTTGTAACAACTCTATTACAAGCCACTCTGTAATAACTCTATTACAAAGACTTACAACTCGACTAACTCTAGCCAAGAGAAAAACACAATGGTTTATGATTTACAAAGGATTTCCTACACAATGCTTCTAACTAAGCTAAGTAGGAATTACAAGTAGCGAACTTTAATAAAGGTACAACACAACTAATGATATGCAATAACTCAATACAGGGAACTGTTTTGTTTCTATGTTGTTCTTTGTTCTTGATGCTCTTGAGAATCGCTTGCTAGATTGATTAGTCACTTGAGAGAGTTCTTGATGGATTATTCTATGTTCAAGTAATGCTTTTTCTTTGGTTTAATGTTATTATTTTCATTAGTTACATCTCTTGAATGATGCAAGCATGTTTGGTACAGAATCATTCCCAATCAAGTTAACTGTTGCATTGTTTTGTACTGTTGCGTGTGCAGGCAGCAACTTTACAGTTGTTGGAGAGTTGACTGGTACGGTCACCAAGGGAGTTGTTATACATTTGTTCCCCTTGTTGTTTATTTGACTTCTGAAGAGTTTATTTACATCTCCAGCTTGAGTCTTATTATTTCCACATACTTGAGGTTGTGTATCAGGTTCCTTATCTGGTTCTTGTCATTAAGTTTGTTAGATCGTCAATACATAACTAGGTACATATAACCTATCAATTTCCCCTTTTTGTTAATGACAAACTTATAATTGAAGTTCCCCCCTAAGAACCTAAGAACCTAAGAACCAGAATGACATACACATATCCATATTGTATTCCCCCTGAATCTATTCCCCCTCAATTATTTTTCCCCATTTTGGCATCATAAAAATTGCAACAAAAAGCAATAGGTAAAAAGAAGTCTAGCTTGGTTAACTCATGCCACATGTGTGCACACAAACATGATTAAAAACAGAACATAAGAGCAAGGCATACACAACGAAAGGAGAAAGCTTTCATTAACATTTGGATATTAAGTAGGGAGTTGTTTCGTTGTTATCAACACATACACAAAACAAAAATAGAAAAAACACAAGTACAAGTCATAAACATCATCATAACAAGGGAAAAACACTAAGACTTGACAATGGAACGGGAACACTTTCTAGGGAGCACTGGAAGGGGAAGGCTTAGAGGAAGAGGCAAGGGTTTTGAGAAGGATGTCCATTTGAGCATTTGCTGACATCTGCTCATTGAGCAGTTTCTCCTTCAGGTCCTTAACCTGTTTCCTGAGGTCGGCATTTTCCTTGGTCAGACGGGCAACCTCTGTGCTTTGAGGGCTCTTGGAACCAGGTGCCTCCTGAAGCTGACTTAGCTGACCCTCAAGAATGGCATTCCTTGCCTTCAGTTTCCTGATCTTATCAATGGCACTGTTTTGGGTGTTGATCAACTGGGAGATAGTAGAAGTGCTGCCAACCCCTCCAACTTTATCAATGCACTCACATTCCTCGAGGTTGTTCTTGGAGAAGGTTTTCTTACAAGTACCCACATTATTTTTTCCCAAAGGGACTTTAAAGAACTCAAACACCTTAGTAAGAAGAAACCCGTAAGGCAGCCCATGATTATCATCCTTGAACTCTGCCACCTTCTGCATGTGCTTTATTATGATGCTAGGCAGGTTGATGGTTGTGTATCCACAGTGCTTCCATGAGAACCAGGTCTGCTCGATATGTAATGGACCTTCTCTCATCACGAGAAAAATCTTGTCCACCAATTCAAACAACATGTGGTACACTGGAAGGATGGCCTTCTTGTGTACCCGTTCCCCTTGCTGAACTGCCTTATCCTTCAAGATAGCATTTCTAAAGTTTGAAGAGCAGGATCCCTGAATAGAAGACAATCCCTCCGCAGGAACTCCCAAAATAGATCCTAGCACAACAGAGTCCATCACAAAATCAACACCATTCACCATCAACAAATATGATCATCCTCAATTGTGAAGAAGTCAGCATAAAAATTACGCACTTCTTCCTCATACACTTTGGCACTGTCACCTGTTAACAAGTGCGTCCACTGTTGAAATTCACATATCTCCACTAATTGATGCATGCCAGCCATATCCAGAATATCAGGGGCAAACCTTTTGATTTTTCAATTTTTCCTTGTCAGCATCCTAGGTATCATCAGCCTTGGCCTTTTTGGAAGAACCAGGTTCCTCACTGGCATCACCCTTCCTTTTCACTGATTTTCGAGCAATCTTTCCTCTCCCAACAGATTTCTTAGACATTCTCTTCTCAGACACTTTTTCAACTGACTCTTCCGCCATTTTTTCTCTGTACTCATAGAGGACCCCCTTTTTGACTTGGGAATAGTGTGCTTCTGTGAGAACTTGCGAGTCATGAACCAGGTTCCTCATCCACATTAACGACATGCACTATTTTTTCATTAACAACCTTTCCATTTTTTATCAATATTCTCCTCTTTTGTTGTTCTTGGATTTTCTTTATAACAGACTCAAAAGCCTCCTTCTTTTGAAAGCTAGTGGTAGGTCTCTTAGGAGTTGGCACTTGAGTAGTAGCTTGTCTACTCCTAGCCTTGATAAAACTAGCAATAGCCTTATTATCATAATCATCTTCACTGTCCCCTTTCTCTTCTTCAGATAAAGATCTCATCGAACAACAATGGATAAAGGCTCAGTGTAGAAGTGAGGATAGGGAGCAGGATCAGTACTGACCTGGGGTTCTTGAGAGGGACCTAGGGTTGGCTCCTCTGTGGAGGGATCAGGTCCCTCAGTTGGTGTCCCAGTAGTACTGTCCGGTGTTGATGATTCAACAGGCACAAGTTCCCTATTCTCCACTAGGGTACTATTTTCTTCCCCCTAAGACTCAGACACGCCCTCACCATCCTCAATAACAAATCCCTCAGCAGCGATTGACAACATATTTTCTATGGCCTGCTTTTATTGTAACCCCATGAAAAAATCAGTAGAAGAAGGAGTAATACATGTAGACTCAAGATCATGGGCTGGCATTGTCAATTCATCATGGATATGACCAACATCTTGATCTTTGCCGTAGCCTTCTTCCATTGGTAGACTGGAGATTTCTTGATTCTCTTCTTCTTCGCATGTATCTGTTTTAACCATTTTTTCCAGCGAGGCGGAAGGAGAAGTCTCAGCCACAAACTTCTTGGGAGTCAAAGTTTTGCGACTCCGATGAGAACCAGTACTCGATTTGGTTGGAAAGGAAACATAGGGTGGTTGTGACTCTGTCTTAGGGTTTAGACTGGTTGGAGTGGAGAGTGTGGGTTCTATCACTGGTGTTTCAACAGGTGAGGACCTAGTGGGGGTGAACATTTGGAACATCTTGTGTTTCGTGGTTTTCAGACATTGTAGAATACAGTGAGTTGAAGAAGAGAAAAGTTGGTTTGAATAGAGAAAAAGAGGAATTTTGGATTTTTTGATGTGAACAGTGGTGAAGGTGATGTTGAAAGGATGTATTAAGAGTGGTGAGGGACCGGTTAGGAATATGTTGCAATTTGTGTAGTCGGGTTGCTTCATAACGAGCGAGACATTTCAGTTCATAAATTGGGAAAGAAAAGAAACTGACAGTGTAATAATGTGGCACCGTTTTAACTCTTTAAAAGTTGTGCATGAGAGTACAGAGAAACTACTAACTTGTGTCTAGGGAACCATGTCCCTGACAGATTTTGCAAATGTAAGCTTAATCCTTTAGCCAAAGCAATGCATTAACTTCTTGTTTGCTCTATAATCATCATGTGTGTCTACCTGTAATAGTATAAAAATGAGTTAAGACTTTTCCATAAAACACTTTTTAGCTAATGTACTTGTATATTTCTTTCATAGCCAATCATCGAGGGACCAGGTTCTCAGCTTGGGTTTATCAACCCTAGTGCCAAGCAATTTTTTTCAAAGTGCTCTATGCTCAGTGCTTTGGTGAATATGTCTGCAATTTGATCTTCTGTACTACAAAAGTTCATACAGATGAGCCTTTTTTCAACATTGTCTCTGAGAAAATGGTGTCGCATCGATGTTCTTTGTTCTCTTATGTTGATTTGGATTGCTGGCCATGTTGAGTGCATTGATATTGTGAAACAACAAGGGCATTCAATCAGAGAAAACTCCAAAGTCTTCTAGATGCTGCTTAATCCACAGCAGTTGAGTACAGTAGGAGGCAGCCGTCACGTATTCAGCTTCTGCAGTTGAGAGGGCCACTGAGTTTTGTTTTCTTGTACCCCATGAAATTAGACATGAACCTAGAAAATGTGCCAATCCAGAAGTGCTTTTCCTATCTACCAGATACCCTGTATAATCAACATCAGCATATCCCACTAAGTCAAAATTATCTCCAGAAGGATAGTAGAGAACCAGGTCGTGTGTTCCTTTGAGATATCTCAGGATTCTCTTGGCTGCTTTCAGATGAGATTCCTTTGGATTATATTGAAACCTGGCACAAAGACCCACACTAAAGACAATATTTGATCTGTTTGTTGTGAGATACATGAGTGACCCTATGATACCTCTATACATGTTCTGATTCACATAGGAACCAGGTTCATCCATGTCCAGACGAGTGGTTGTGGCAATGGGAGTGTCAACGATTTTTTATGCTTCCATGTCAAATTTCTTCAGCAGCTCCAAGATGTTCTTCTACTGGTTTATCATTGTCCCTTTTTGAGACTTCTTCACTTGTAAACCCAAGAAGAAATTCAATTCTCCCATCATGCTCATTTCAAACTCACTTCCCATAAGTTTTTCAAATTCCTCACACAGAGAGTCAACTGTTGCTCCAAAAATGATGTCATCAATATAGACTTGCACAATGAGCAGGTTCCTCCCTCGTTTCTTCAAAAAAAGGGTGTTGTCAATTTTTCCTCTTGTAAAGCCATTTTCTAGAAGAATTTTTGACAACCTTTCATACCAAGCGCGAGGAGCCTGCTTTATGCCATACAAAGCCTTGTCAAGTTTAAAGACGTGTTCATGATATTCATGATTCTCAAAACCAGGAGGTTGCTTGATGAATATTTCTTCTTTTAGAAACCCATTCAAAAATGCACTTTTGACATCCATTTGGAAAAATGTGGATTCCATATGTGATGCAAAGTCAATAAGAATTCTGATTGCCTCCATTCGAGCAACTAGAGCAAAATTTTCATCACAGTCAATCTCTTCTTCCTAATTGTAGACTTGAACTACTAGCCTTGCCTTGTTTCTTGTTGTGTTTCCAAATCATCAAGTTTGTTCTTGAATACCCACCTGGTTTCTATGGCAGTTCGATCCGTAGGTCGTGGAACCAGGTTCCATACCTTGTCCTCTCAAACTGATGGAGCTCTTCTTGCATGGCAGTAATCCAGTCTGAATCTTTTAATGCTTCTTTGATATTCTTGGGCTCTATTTGAGATAGAAAAGGCTGAGAAGGCAAGTGAGTTTCAAGCCGTTGATCTGGTTTGAATTCCAGAATCAGGAGGAGTGGTTATATTTTCAAGACGGTATGAACCTTTGTGCTTCTAATTTGATACTTGAATCTCATTTATAGATGATCCAGGTATATCTTACTTTGATTCTTGGCCGCTTCTCATCTCAGCATTTGGGGTGCCTTGGACAGCATCGACGACTCTGTTCTTAGCTTCAGTTGTTGTGATTGTGGGACCAGGTTGTCACGCCCCAAACCTGGGGGGAGGGGAAGACTGGCACCCAGTGCCGCACTTATCCCTGCGTACCAACTTGCGACTAAGGGACTCTGAACATATATGTCATACTTTGTCCATGGGCTACATTGCAAGACAATTTGCGAAGCAAAATATAAAACTAAATGGAAACTAATGCTGACTAAGCATCAATATAAAGCTGGGCTGGCAAGGCCGTCATAACTATTACAGCTGACAAACCAACAAAATATATATACAAGGCCTACAAGCCCAACATACTGCACTAACTGACATGTTATGTCTACAAGCCTCTACTGATGGAAGTACTGTGACCAGAACAGGGCCCCGACCTACCCATAACCTATATACATATATATACAAGATGTACACAAAACTTCTAGACCCGGAACTTCGAAGGACGTGGAGCTTATCGATAAAGCTAAACTCGGGCAACACCTACTGAGGAGGTCTACCCGTCTGTCTGTCTGCAGGTTGTTTGTATGAATCTGCACGCATGAAATGCAGTGTCCTCCAAAAAAAAGACGTCAGCACGAAATAATGTCCCGAGTATGCAAAGCAATAAAATAACTGAAAGTTGAAACTGAATTTATAATATGATAACTAAAGTAACTGGGAGTCAAAGATAATATGAAGATATTCTTACCATCTGATACTAACTCAATTCTCTCAAGTTGTCCGACCCTATAAGGCTCGGTATATATACAGCTGATCTGCCATAGTAGGCTTGCTCATAAGCGCTCAGCCATACTAGGCTCTGTATCTCGGCCAACTGGGCTCGCTCATAGGCGCTCAGCCACAGTAGGCTCGGTATATAACTTACCATCCGATCAGAGGTTGCCTAATAGGGGCCTTCCCACCGATTATAGCTCGATGGTGGTGAAAATAATGTAATATATATATATATATATATATATATATATATATATATATATATATATATATATATATATATATATATATATATAGAGAGAGAGAGAGAGAGAGAGAGAGAGACTACTCTCTTGATTAGAAGAAGACAATACCCAATTGAATATAAAGTCCTGATAAGGGAGAATACTGTAACTTATGAGACTAGGATAATGTATATAAATTTGGGAGTATGAACTTCTCTTTGTGCATCGTTATCAAACACATATAGTTACGAGATTATTCCAAAATGAAGGAAGGGCTTAGCCTTAACATACCTGGAGTAGGGAAAAATCCGTATGATATTCTTGCTCGAATTCTTGTTGAAGCAGAAATGCCACGTTACTAAGTTGCCTACCATTTTTCAGGAACTTGCGATGTATAGAAGGCTAAACCAGCATCTTCTGCTTCTCTTTTCATGTGTTATACAATTCAATGAGCATTTGTATTTGACATGAAATATGTTAGAATTCTCGTGTTGGAGTTATGGAAAGGGTAGTCTAAAGTGCTGACTTAGGCACCAACCCCTCTTAATTGTGCCATCTTGCAATTTTAATTCAAGAGTCACTAATGAATCATGTATTGCTGCCACGTGGGGAAATTTAGACTTATCCGACATTAGCCACTTAATTCCTTAATTAATTTGTTAATTCCTCATTAACCAATAATTATCCAATTATCCACATAATTAGGAATTATCTCAAATTACTTAAAATACTACTCATTTTTAACACACTTTGCACACCTTTATATTGTCATGTGGTACCTCGTATGGCACTAGTCTATAAATATAGGGAATTGTAGCTTGGACCGTATTTTATCTCAAAATGTCAAACTTCAACGAATATTTATTTTCTTCGATTTGCTTACCCTCTCACCTCCAGGAATAGTTGAATGTTCTTTGTCTTGATCATTCTTATAATGGAAGTCTTTCTCACAAGAGTGGTGAGATTCATCAAATATCACATGTATGCACAAGGATAGATGACTTGTTTGATCAGTTGCAGGGAGGGATGGATATTGGTTGAGTTCGGCAGGTGCCATTCTATACGGAGGGATGAATATTGGTTGAGTTCCCGGAAGTAATCGATGCCAAAATCAATCTATCGCTCTAGAGGAATACCTGGAAGTTCATATGGAAATACATCTGCGTACTCTTTGACTACTGGAATAGACTGAAGTGTAGGTATCTCAGCATCTGCATTTCTAACTTTCATAATATGATAAATTCACCCTTTTGTGATCATTTTCCTCGCCTTCATATAGGAAATAAACCTACCTCTGGGTGTCGCTATATTACCTACCCATTCAAGGACTGGCTCACCCGAAAAATGAAATCTGGCTGTCTTTTCTCGACAATCAACTGTGGCATAGCAAGATGCCAACCAGTCCATGCACATGATAGCACCAAAATACAACATCTCTAGATCAACTAGCTTAGCTGAGGTTCGACGACCAAAAAATGACACCGTATAACCTCGGTAAACCCGTCTAGAAATAATCGATTCACAAACCGGTGTAGATACCACAAAGGATCACTTAGTATTTCGGGCACTGTACCAAACTTCCCCCCAACAAATGAGGTAATACACGATAAAGCAAATCCTAGGTCTATCAAGGCATAAGCATCGTGAGAGAAAATGGTCAACATACCTATCACAGCATCTGGTGAAGACTCCTGGTCCTGTCGACCCGCTAAAGCATTACTACGATTCTGGTTACTACCTGAATTAGAACCTCTACCTCTGCCCGACCTCTACCAGCTGAAGACTGAGACTCGCCCCCTGAAGGATGCACAGACATAGATGATCCTATTGTTGAACGCGCTGGTTGTGCCATACCCCCAGAATCTATATTTGGGAAATCTCGCATCATATGACCCGAACGTCCACATGTATAACAAGAATCAGAACCGGCTCGGCAGTGGCCCAAGTGTCCTCTACCACATATGTCACACCGCGGTGGAAATGAGCATGTCTGCCCTAAACCTCATTGTCGCTGCAAACCCGACGTTCGTGAGCTCTCACCTAGTCCTGACTGAGTATAATGGTCATACCTGTAACCCTGTAACTGAGGTGGCGGAGGCCTAGGTGGCCGTTCGAAGTACTATGGCCTATAACTTCCCTAAGACTACTCTTGAGACCTGGAAAATCTCATCCTCTCACGCTTCCCTAACTCAATCCTCTCTGTATCCTGTTGCCGACGCCTACCCCTTTCGATATTCTGGGCGAATTCCTGAATCCGGGAGATATCCATACTATCCTACAATGAAGAGATGACACATGCCTCGGTCAACTCTGGGGCCAACCCTACTATAAACATATGTATCTTTTCCCGCATAGTAGCAACTATGGATGGTGCATGTCTGGCCAATGAGTCAAAAGGGAGACTATCCTCTCGAACACTTATATTGCCCTACTTGAGGGCTAGAAACTGATCGACTCAAGATTGTCGGATCTCCCACGGTAAGTACTGGTTAAGGAAGGCATCCAAAAAATTATCCCAAATAGCTAGAGGTGCATCACGTCCCCTTGACCTTTCCCATCCTTCGTACCAAAGGATGGCTATATCTTAAAGTCGAAAAGCTGTTAGCTCAACTACCTCTTTCTTTGTGTCATGCATAACCCAAAATATCCTGTGAAGTTGATTTATGAAATCCTACGGGTCTTCCCTCTGATCTGTCCATGTGAACTCTAGGGGACTCAAAGCAATAAACTCTCGGACCCTTGAACTCCTAGACCCCTCAGAAGATCCTGCACTAGCGGATGCCCTAGCCTGTTGTTGGATAGCTATAACTTGTGTCAATAAATGCACCGCACTCCTAAAGTCCTGATCTGATGGAAGAGATGGGGAACTGGATGTGTGGTATCCCTAGGAATCTCCTCAAGTGATGGAGGAGCCGGTAATGGCTGAGTAGGGGTCTTCTTCTGGGTCTCAGATTGGGCCCCATCTACTGGGGGTACCCTGCTAGTCCCCTAACCTCCTGCTGTATTTCTTCTTTGGCTAGTCGTAGCCTTTCTAGTCACCATCATCTGTGCATGCAAATGCCAACATGTAAGTTTAACTCAAATTTCTTATAACTCAGTTCTACAGCACGATTTAGATTTGAAAGAAGGGTAACCAACTCCTAAATGTCTGTAGTCCCATGCTTATATAATGTGGTGCACCACACATCTATAAACAAGACCCTACTAGACACGGCTTGCAGACTCCCTAGGACAGAACTGCTTTGATGCAAATTTTGTCTCGCCTCGAACTTGGGGGGTAGGGGGCGAGACCGGCACCCGATGCCTCACCTATCCTTGCATACCAACTTTCGACTAAGGGACTCTGAACATATAATGTCATACTTTGGCCATAGGCGACATTGCAAGACAATTTGCTTAGAAAAATATAAAACTGAATGGAAACTAACGTTGACTAAGCATAAATATAAATCTTGTCCAGAAAGGCTGTCATAACTGCTACAGCGGACAAACCAAAAAAATACATATACAAGGCCTATGAGCCCAACATACTGCACTAACTGACATGTTATGTCTACAAGCCTCTACTGATGGATGTACTGTGACCGGAACAGGGCCCCGACCTACCCATAACCTATGTACATATATACACAAGATGTACATAAAACTTCTAGACCCGGCAACTCCGAAGGACATGGAGCTTACCGATAAAGCTGAACTCAGGCAACACCTACTGAGGAGGTCTACCTGTCTGTCTATCTACAGGTTGTCTGTCTGAACCTGCACGCATGAAATACAACATCCCCCGAAAAAGGGTCGTCAGTACGAAATAATGTACCGAGTATGCAAGGCAATAAAATAACCAAAAGCTGAAACTGAACTGATAATATAATAACCGAAATAACTGGGAGTCAAAGATAATATGAAGATATTCTTACAATAAGTAAAATAGTTGTCCGACCCTATAAGGCTCGGTATATATATAACTTCTTTGGCGTAGTAGGCTCGCTCAATGGCGCTCGGCCATACTAGGATCTGTATCCCGGCCAACTGGGCTCGCACATAGGCGTTCGGCCATAGTAGGCTCAGTATATAACTTACCATCTGATCTGAGGTTGCCCAATTGAATATAAAGTCCCGATAAGGGAGAATATTGTAACTTATGAGACTAGGATAATGTATATAAATTCGGGAGTATGAACTTCTCTTTATGCCTCGTTATCAAACACATGTAGTTATGAGATCATGCCAAAATGAAGGAAGGGATTAGCCTTAACATACCTAGAGTAGGGAAAAATCCATATGATATTTTTGCTCGAATTCTTGTTGAAGCAAAAATGTCCCGTTACCAATTTGCCTACCACTTTTCAAGAACTTGCGATGTAGAGAAGGCTAAACCAGCATCTCCTGATTCTCTTTTCATGTGTAATACAATTCAAAGAGCATTTGGATTTGACGTGAAATATGTTAGAATTCTCGTATTGGAATTATGGAAGGGGTAGTCTAAAGCTATGACGTAGGCACCAACCCCTCTTAATTGTGCCATCTTGCAATTTTAATTCAAGAGCCACTAATGAATCATGTGTTGCTGCCACGTGGGAAAATTTAGACTTATCCAACATTAGCCACTTAATTCCTTAATTAATTTGTTAATCCCTCATTAACCAATAATTACCCAATTATCCACATAATTAGGAATTATCTCAAATTACTTAAAATACTACTCACTTTCAACACACTTTGCACACTTTTCTATTATGATCATGTGGTACCTTGTATGACACTAGTCTATAAATACGGGGTATTGTAACTTGGACCGTATTTTATCTCAAAATGTAAAACTTCGACGAAAATTCATTTTCTTCAATTTGCTTACCCTCTCACCTTCACGAATATACTCATCACTTGTTTGAAGTAACATAATGTTTATAATCTCCAAATAATCTCATTCTTGAACTTACATCGATTAACTTATGACGAAACTTTAACATACGAAAATGCGGGATGTGGCATCTCATTTTCCGAGCTTATATCAATTTACTTATGGTGTACTTCCACGTATGAAAACATGGGGTATAACACAGGTTCCTCTCCATCAGTTGGAGATATAGTTGCACCATCCTCATTGGATTCTTTGACGTGACTCATCATGTTAGCCTTTCCATTTTCCATGTTAATGACTTCACCAGGAATAGTTGAATGTTCTTTGTCTTGATCATTCTTATAATGGAAGTCCTTCTCACAAGAGTGGTGAGATTCATCAAATATCACATGTATGTTTTCCTCAACACATTGAGTTCTTTTGTTGTATACTTTGTAGGCTTTGCTATGTGATGAATATCCCAGAAAGATTCCTTCATCACTTTTGGCATGAAATTTCCCAAGGGCTTCCTTGTCGTTGTTGAGAACAAAACTTTCACGCCCAAAAACCAAGGGATGAGACCGGCACCTAACCGGGTGAACCCGGTCAAGCGGACCTGGATTATTTACACACTTAAGTTCATTTCTCTTTTAGCATTTCAACAATTGATTCCCAAAAAGATACACAATACATACATAACTTTCCAATACGGACCACGACTCCGAATATGTACAGTTACTACCCAAAATACATATACACACCCACATCTTGTCTACAGGAGCCTCTACGAATACTAGGAGTTAATACAATACTTGCCGGAAACAAGGCCCCGGTTATACCTTACAATACACAACAGATTCAAAAGAGATGGCATGAATTACACACGGCCTCGGGAGGAAGTGGGACTCACTAGTACTGCTGAAAGATGAAGAGGAGGCACCACTAACGGCGAACTGGGCTACCTGCTATAGAACCACCTACATCCATATAAAAAATCAGCGCCCCAGCAAAAGGGACGTTAGTACCATTGAATAGTACTAGTACGTATAAACAAAATTTACTCTATGTAAAATCAAACAATACACATATATGAGGCAGTTAAAGAAACCCCAAACAAATATTGCACAGAGATACAGAGAATCACAAATGAGGTTTCCACAGTTTATTATTTCAATCGTTTCCCCTATTACGGCGCGCAACCCGATCCTACCTCACAATCACATTACCCCTTATTACTTATGTTGCGGCGTGCAACCCGATCTCACCTTACAATCACATCACACCCTTATTACTTCTGTTGCGGCATGCAACCCGATCCCACCTTACATTTTTGTTGCGGCGTGCAACCCGATCCCACCTTACAATCACATCACACCCTTATTACTTCTGTTGCGGCATGCAACCCGATCCCACCTTACATTTTTGTTGCGGCGTGCAACCCGATCCCACCTTACAATCACATCACACCCTTATTACTTCAATTTCGGCGTGCAACCCGATCCCACCTTACATTTCTGTTGTGGCGTGCAACCCGATCCCACCTTACAATCACATTTCATAGCAAACAATAACAACCCACAATTTAAATCACAGGGCTTCATATCATCAAGAGTTCAACTTCATAACACCCAAACAATCATGTGTTCACAATAGTCTTTATCACCCATTAATTCAACCACAAAGATGCTCATTAACAAGAATATAGATTCATTACAACCAACAATCCATATGAAGTTAAGCCACAGTAAACCTTGCCAACAATGAGTCATCTACGATATTTCCATGGTCATTTAGTTCAATCAGATCAATTCACGATTCCCTTTCATCACTTGTTACATAGTCCTTATCACTTAGATACATTTACACATTTGAGTTTGTTATCATTCTTTCATAACAACATACTCAAGCATTTAACGAACCTTGCACATGATAGAGTAATCACATAGAAATCACCTTTCACGATTTCAATTATCACGATAGTCGACTACAAAAATCAGAGAATGAAATCTCACACCTCAACACAACCGGAAATCAATTCACATATACTTAGCAAGAAACTCATACCGAATGTTTGGACACCAACAAGGTGACTCTACAAAGATTAAAGTTAGTCATACATACCTCGAGTTGTCCCCTTTTAATTTCTATCACCGTCAATCTAGTTCACAATGTGACATATTTCACTTAGAATCAGGAATCTTGTACTCAATTGAGCATTTTATCAAACACTATGTGACCCTTTTAACTACTAACCCCCTTTTGAGAATAATTACCCAAACTTGTTTTTCCCTTTACCAGATTACGGAGTTTAACTCACATGCATGCAAGATTTCACTTTTTTTTATTTTCAAGAACCGACCTATGTGTGTTTTATTCGTGCACAAAATCTGAGAAATTAGGGAAATAAAGTGAAGACTTATCTCTTTGAGTGAAGAAAATAACAATAACTTGATAATTTACGGGCTTGAGTGATTTTGGAAAAATCAAATTAAATGATGTTGATACCTTCTCTCTCGAGAACTCTCTTCTTCTCTCTCTATTTTTGGTCAGAAAATCATTAAAAATGAAGGGAAGGGGTGTTCTATGAAACAAGGGGTCGGGTCTTAAATTTAGAAAATAGGAGCCCCGATACAGAGATGCGATCAGGAATGCAACCGCATTCCTGCTATGCGGTCCGCATTCCTGTCGCATAGTTGGCCTTCAAATGGGCCCAAAATGGGAACCAAACTGCCCAGGCATGCGACCATTATGCGGTCTGCATACCTGTTATGCGATCGCATAGTGCATCGCATAACCTCTCTCGCAAAAATCATGGGACAAGAATGCGACAACTATGCGGCCCGCATTAGTGAAATGCGATCGCATTCTAGGCCGCATAGCTGTCCTCAAAATGGACAGGAAACTGTCCAGGTATGCGACCACTATGCGGTCCGCATACCTATTATGCGTTCGCATAGTGCGTCGCATAACGCGCAATTTCTGGAAAATTTAATCTTTCAAGTTCTGGGATACTTTTTACTCAAAATAGGACTGTTTTAGGAATTTCTACAGTTATAACAGCATGGGGACCTATTCGGGCATTATTTTAGACATAGAAATTTTACGGGTCTTTACATCCTCCCCCACTTAAAATCATTCGTCCTCGAATGAGGATCGGGAAATCATTTGGTTTTGAAAACACAATATGCCAACCCCCAATTTTTACTAACTCCGCTATTTTCTAAAAATTTTGCCAGAGTTTCCTCTTTAATTAGGTCTATCTACCTGTCAGAGAGCCCCCGAAACACATGTTCTTAACCAATTCCACACATAGCTAGCCATTTCATAGCCTTGCACATAATTTGGTCACCTCGACAAGTCCCATATAATTCAATTACTTCAACATGCCATATACACTTAAATTAATCCTTACCAATCTACACCTCAATTAATCATTTAACCATCACATGAGTTTCACATAATTACATTTGCTCTAAGGGGTTGTACATTACTCAAATAGTCACAACATACACAATTATGTCACAACTTGAGAAGTCACAATAGTAGAGAAATTAGGGGGGAAAATAGGGTGCTTTTGCACAAAACTGAACATAGCATATAATTTCTTAGAGATGACGGTTGGCACGATCACTACTAGACTTATTCAAACAAATAGGGATACTTTTCTTTCATTTCATTTTCCGCTTCCCACGTGTCTTCCTCAACTTGCTGACTTCGCCACAACACTTTAACTGAAGCAATTTCTTTGTTTCTCAATCTACGGACTTGACTATCAAGAATAGCAACCAGAACCTTTTCATACAATAATTCTTCCTTAACCTCAATAGTCTCAACTGGCACGATGGATGATGGATCTCCAACCACTTTCTTCAACATAGACACATGGAACACCGGGTGCACTAAAGACATCTCAGCGGGCAATTCTAGCCGATAGGCCACCTGTCATATCCTTTGAGTGATCTGATACGGCCCGACATACCTAGGGATCAGTTTTTCTTTCTTCCCAAACCGCATTACTCCCTTCATGGGAGACACCTTCAAGAATACCCAATCATCTATTTGGAATTCCAAATCTCTACGATGAACGTCCGCATAGGATTTCTGATGACTCTGAGCAGTTTTCATCCTATCCTGAATGACTCTAACTTTTCCCATAGCTTGGTGCACAAGATCCGGTCCTAGCAATTCCGCCTCGCCAACCTCGAACCATCTAATAGGAGACCTACACCTCCTTCCGTATAATGCCTCAAATGGGGCCATCTAAATACTAGCATGGAAATTGTTATTATAAGCAAATTCTATAAGTGGCAAGTGTTCATACCAAGTACCCTTGAAATCTAATACACAAGCCCGCAACATATCTTCAAGCGTCTGAATAGTCCACTCTGCCTGCCCATCAGTTTGTGGATGGAATGATGTGCTGAGATTTACCTGAGTACCCAAACCTTGCTGAATTTTTTTCCAAAAGTTAGCTGTGAACTGGGCCCCTCGATCCGAGATAATGGAAACTGGAGTACCATGGATCCTGGCTATTTCTTTGATATACAACTGAGTGTATTGTTCTGCAGTGTCGGTGGACTTGACTGGCAAGAAATGCGCCGACTTCGTGAGTCGATCAACTATCACCCAAATCGAATTGAACCTACGTGGAGTGCGAGGTAACACCACCACGAAGTCCATATTGATCATCTCCCATTTCCACATTGGTATTTCCATAAGCCGCGTCAACCCACCGGGCCTCTGATGCTCGGCCTTCACTTGCTGACAATTTGAACACTTAGCCACAAAGTCTGCCACACCCCTCTTCATACCATTCCACTAATGAATTTCCTTGAGATCGCGATACATTTTTGTAGAACCTGGGTTTACGAAATACCTGGAATTATGAGCCTCTGCCATTACCCTTTCCCGGAGATCATCCACATCTGCAACACATAACCTCTCTTGACACCGCAGGACACCGTCATCATTGTCGAGTGAGAATGCTGAAGTCTTGTGATTCAAAATTGCTTCCTTCAATTGTGCCAAATCCGGATCCCTGAATTTTTTTCCCTTGACTTCTTCTACAAGCGAAGACTCCGCTCCATTACGCACCACGACATTCCCCTCATCTGAGGCCGAAAGACAGACCCCCAGACTGGCCAACTGATAAACTTCCCGAGCCAAAAGCCTCTGACCTGCTTCCAAATGAGCCAAGCTACCCATGGATTTTTGACTAAGAGCGTCGGCTACCACATTCGCCTTCCCTAGATGGTACAAAATATTAATATCATAGTCCTTGAGCAACTCTAACCACCTCCGTTGCCTTAAGTTCAACTCCTTCTACTTGAATAAATACTGAATACTCTTGTGGTCTGTGAACACGTCCACATGGACCCCATAAAGATAATGCCGCTAGATTTTTAATGCAAACACAACCGCCGCGAGCTCCAAATCATGCGTCGGATAATTCTTCTTGTGATTCTTGAGCTGCCTAGAAGCATATGTTATTACCTTACCACATTGCATCAATACACACCCCAAACCAACCCTTGAAGCATCACAATACACCACAAACCCTTCTGAACCTTCTAGCAAGGTCAACACTGGTGCCGAAGTCAATCTCGACTTTAATTCCTGAAAGCTCTTTTCACATGCATCAGACTACTAAAACTTAACTACTTTCTGCGCCAGCTTAGTCAATGGGGAGGAGAGAGTAGAGAATACCTCCACGAACCTCTGATAATACCCAGCTAGACCTAAGAAACTGCAAATCTCTATCAGGTTCGTTGGCCTAGGACAATCCTTCACCGCTGCAATCTTTTGGGGATCAACCCGGATCCCCTCCCTGGAAACAACATGGCCCAAAAAGGTGACTGATTCTAGCCAAAACTCACATTTTGAAAACTTTGCATACAGTTGGTGTTGATGAAGAGTCTGCAGAACTGCCCTGAGGTGATTAGCATGATCCTCCTGACTCCGCAAATAAATAAGAATATCGCCAATGAAGACAATCACAAAGGAGTCGAGAAACGGTTTGAAAACCCGATTCATAAGATCCATAAAAGTTGCTGGGGCATTGGTTAGCCTAAAAGATATTACCAGAAATTCAAAGTGCCCATAACGAGTCCTGAAGGAAGTGTTAGGAATATCCTGCTCCCTGATCTTTAACTGGTGATACTCGGACCGTAAATCAATCTTTGAGAAGAACTTAGCGCCTTGCAACTGGTCAAACAAATCATCTATCCGAGGCAATGGGTATTTATTCTTGATGGTGAACTTGTTGAGCTGCTGATAATCAATACACATCCGAAGCGACCCATCCTTCTTTCTGACAAAAAGAACCGGTGCGCCTTAAGGCGACACACTTGACCAAATGAAACCTTTTTCTAATAGATCTTTCAATTGTTCTTTCAAGTCCCTTAATTCTGCTGGTGCCATCATGTAAGGTGGAAAAGATATTGGCTGCATATCTGGCAATACATCAATCCCGAAATCGATCTCTCTATCTGGTGGAATCCCAGGAAGCTCGTTCGGAAATACTTCAAGAAATTCATTCAAAACAGCACAGATTCGGGAGCAGGCACCTCTGAAGTGGTGTCCGCAACCCGGACCAAATGGTAGATGCACCTCTTTATGATCATCTTATAGGCTTTAAGGTAGGAAATGAATCTACCTCTTGGCATAACATTATTTCCCTCCCACTCGATAAATGATTCATTAGGAAACTCAAGCATCATAATCCTGGTTCGACAGTCGAGTTTAGCAAAGCACGAATAGAGCCAATCCATCCCCATAATTATATCAAAATCTACCATTTGTAACTCGATAAGATCGGCCGTGGTATCCCGACCACGCACCGTGACAACACAATTCCTATAAACTCGCACGGGCGTAATGGAATCAACAACCGGAGTCGACACAGAGAACGACTCGTGAAGCTGTTCGGGCTCTATCCCAAAACTTGAAGTAATAAATGGAGTAACATATGACAAAGAAGAACCGGGACCAATAAGAGCATAAACATCATGTGACTGAACAGTCAGAATACTTGTGACAACATCTTGGGAAGCCTCCGCACTCTGGCGACCACTCAAAGCGTAGAACCGACTGGATCCCCCTCGACCCTGTGCTCCACCCCTAAATGTTCCGCGCCCTGCTGGTGCTGGAGGACGTGCTGAGGATGTAGCAGCTGAAGAACTGGATGGCTGCGCAGCACCCCTACCTGTGCCCTGATTGGGCGCACGACAATATCGCTGAACATGGACCCTCACTCCGCATCTATAGCATACCGAACATCCAAGTAACAAGGCTCAGTATGAAATCTCCCACACTTAGGGCATGGGACCCTCCGCTGCTGCTGGAACCTCCTACCTAAATGACCCGACTGATGGAACCTCCTACTACCTGAACCGAGTCCAAAACGACTTCCCTACTGATAACTGTGCCCTGACGGCGGCGCACTGGCTGAGGACTGCGCGTATGACTGAGATGACCCTGATGATCCTCTCCCAAGGGCTGATCTCACACCTCTAACTGAGCTCCCAGGGTTTCCCGCTGACCGGGCCCTACTACTAATCTCTCTCTCTCTCTATCCTTATCTTCAACTTTTGAGCCTCTGTGGGCGAATCCCACTATTTTCCCATAATTCATATCTGAATGCAAGACAACTGTAGCAGCTTCATTAATAACCAAGGGACCAAGGCCCTGAACAAACCGACGAACTCTAGCCTCCATAGTAGAGACCATGTGAACAGCATATTTGGACAAGCGCACAAAATCCATATGATACTCCCACACACTCATGTTGCCCTGCTTAAGGACCTCGAACTCCGCAGCATAGGCTGCCATAGTCTCGGCGGGCAAGAAATGATCCATGAAGGCATCAACAAACTCATCCCACTTTGCCGGAGGGCTCCCCTCTCCACGGGAACTCTCCCACATTTCAAACCACAAATATGTCGCTCCCTTCAGAGGATAGGAAGCCAACTCAACCCCCTCTGTCTCAGTAATTCTCATAACTCGGAGGGTCTTGTACATCTCATCAATAAACTCATGAGGATCAGCCTCTGGGTCGGTGCCTGTGAACTCTGGAGGGGCTAACCGCAGAAACTGGTTGACCCTGGAATCTGAAGAATCCCCTTGCTCGCTAGAGGATGCAGGGGCAGCATGTGATCTTTGGGCCTGGGAGGCCACTAACTGGGTCAACATCTGAATAGCTCCCCTAAGGTCCCCATCAGAAATACAGGGACCGGAAGTTGGGACTGAAGAAGGATCAGGAACATCAGGGGGGGGAGGATGGTAGCACCCTCCGCTGGAGCAGGAATAGGAATATTCTGGACTGGGATGGAAGAGTCAGGCAGATTTAGGGTCAGGGATCATTCTCACCCGCACCATCAGATAAAGAATTCTCGACCACTCCTGGGGTGGCATTGGCCACTAGGCCGAGTCGAGCTCTCTTCTTGGGTGCCATTTACTGAAAATTAGAACAATGCACGAGCTAGGGATAGACAATCTCACCTTCCACCACATCGCACGATATAGAATATCAATAAAAGGGTACTTCCCTAAATGTCCATGCAGCACCCTAATTATAGATGTGGTCGACAACACACCGATAAGAAGGGCTCTACTAGACACGGCTCCGAGACATCCTAGGACACTTTTAAAACCTTGGGCTCTGATACCAAGTTTTCCACGCCCCAAAACCGAGGGACGAGATCGGCACCTAACCGGGTGAACCCGGTCAAGCGGACCTGGATTTCCTTTCCTACCCAACGCGCTTCCCCCGTATATACAATGCACCATATTCCATATGAAATAACAACTTAGGATTTAGGCGTGGATTTACAAACTTAAGTTCAATTCTCTTTTAGCATTTCAACAGTTCATTCCCAAAAAGATACATAATACATACATAACTTTCCAATACGGACCACGACTCCGAATACATACAGTTACTACCCAAACTACATATACACACCCACATCTTGTCTACGGAGCCTCTACGAATACTAGGATTTTATACAATACTTGCCGGCAACAAGGCCCTAGCTATACCTTACAATACATAACAGATTCAAAAGAGATGGAATGTTACACACGGCCCTGGGAGGAAGTGGGGCTCACTAGTACTGCTGAAAGATGAAGAGGAGGCACCACTAACGGCGAACTGAGCTACCTGCTATAGAATCAACTACATCCATATAAAAGATGTAGCACCCCCGGAAAAAGGGACGTTAGTACCATTCAATAGTACTAGTATGTATAAAAAAGCTTTACTCTATGTAAAATCAAACAATACACATATATGAGGCAGTTAAAGAAACCCCAAACAAATATTGCACAGAAATACAGAGAATCACAAATGAGGTTTCCATATTTTCTTATTTCAATCGTTTCCCCTGTTGTGGCGCGCAACCCGATCCCACCTCACAGTCACATTACCCCTTATTACTTCTGTTGCAGCGTGTAACCCGATCCACCTTACATTTATGTTGCGACGTGCAACCCGATCCCACCTTACAATCACATCACACCCTTATTACTTCTGTTGCGGCGTGCAACCCCATCCCACCTTACATTTTTGTTGTGGTGTGTAATCCGATCCCACCTTACAATCACATCACACCCTTATTACTTCTGTTGCAGCGTAAAACCCGATCCCATCTTACATTTCTGTTGCGGCGTGCAACCCGATCCCACCTTATATTTCTGTTGCGGCGTGCAACCCGATCCCACCTTACAATCACATTTCATAGCAAACAATAACAACCCATAATTTAAATCACAGGGATTTATATCATCAAGATTACAACTTCATAACACCCAAACAATCATGTGTTCACAATAGTCTTTATCACCCATTAATTCAACCACAAATATGCTCATTAACAAGAATATAAAATCATTACAACCAACAATCCATATGAAGTTAAGCCACAATAAACCTTGCCAACAATGAGTCATATATGATATTTCCAAGGTCATTTAGTTCAATCAGATCAATTCACAATTCCCTTTCATCACTTGTTACATAGCCCTTATCACTTAGATACATTTACACATTTGAGTTTGTTTTCATTCTTTCATACCAACATACTCAAGCATTTAACGAACCTTGCACATGATAGAGTAATCACATAGAAATCACCTTTCACGATTTCAATTATCACAATAGTCAACTAAGAAAATCAAAGAATGAAATCTCACACCTCAACACAACCGGCAATCAATTCACATATACTCAGCAAGAAAATCATACCGAATGTTTGGACACCAACAAGGTGACTCTACAAAGATTATAGTTAGCCATACATACCTCGAGTTGTCCCCTTTTAATTTCTATCACAATTCACCGGACCATTTAGCACCGTCAATCTATTTCACAATGTGACATATTTCACTTAGAATTACGAATCTCGTACTCAATTGAGCATTTTATCAAACACTATGTGACCCCTTAAACTACTAATCCCCTTTTGAGAATAATTACCCAAACTTGTTTTTCCCTTTACTAGATTACGGAGTTTAACTCACATGCATGAAAGATTTTACTTTTCTTTATTTTCAAGAACCAACCTATGTATGTTTTATTCTTGCACAAAATATGAGAAATTGGGAAAATAGGGTGAAGACTTACCTCTTTGAGTGAAGAAGATAACAATAACTTGATAATTTCCGGGCTTGAGTGATTTTGGTAAAATCAAATTGAATGATGTCGAAACCTTCTCTCTCAAGAACTCTCTTCTTCTCTCTCTATTTTTTGTGAGAAAATCGTTAAAAATGAAGGGAAGGGGGTTTTATAAAATAGGGGGTCTTAAATTTAGAAAATAGGAGCCCCGACACAGAGATGCGGTCAGGAATGCGATGCGGTCCACATTCCTGTCGCATAGTTGGCCTTCAAATGAGCCCAAAATGGGAACCAAACTGTCCAGGTATGCGACCATTATGCGGTCCGCATACATGTTATGTGATCGCATAGTGCATCGCATAACCTCCCTCGCAAAACCATAGGGAAAGAATGCGACAACTATGCGGCCCACATTCAGGAAATGCGATCGCATGCTAGGCCGCATAGTTGTCGTCAAAATGGACAGGAAATTGTCAAGGTATGCGACCACTATGTGGTCCGCATACCTGTTATGTGATCTCATAGTGCGTCGCATAACGCGCAATTTCTGGAAAACTTAATCTTTCAAGTTCTTGGATACTTTTTACTCAAAATAGGACCGTTTTAAGAATTTCTACAGTTATAACAACTCGGGGACCTATTCGGGCATTATTTTAGACATAGAAATTTTACGGGTCTTTACAAAAACATTTGTAGCCAAAAGTCCTCAAATGTGTCAGCTTGGGCTTCCTTCCGTTCAGCAGTTCATATGGTGATTTGTTCAGAAGGGACCTGATCATGCATATGTTTATCAAGTAGCATGTTGTGTTGGCTGCTTCTGCCAGAAACTTTTGCAGTACCACTGTCGAGCAACATTGTTCTTGCCATGTCTTCAAGACTCATATTCTTCCTCTCCACAAAACCATTTTGTTGTGGTGTTCTTAGAGCTGAAAAATTGTGACTGATGCCATTTTCAACACAGAATTCGTCGAATTTGGCATTATCAAATTCTGTCCCATGGTCAGACCTAATACATGCTACATTATTACTCATATTCACCCGGATCTTCTTGACAAATGCAACAAATACTTGGAAGGTTTCATCCTTGGTTCTGAGAAACAGAGTCCAGATGAATCTGGAATAGTCGTCCACTATAACGAAGATATACCTCTTCCTGCCTCTGTGTGCACCCTCATAGGTCCACATAGATCCATATGGAGAAGTCAAGTGGCCTTGAGGTACTAACTTCCTTTTTGGGCTTGAAAGAGGATCTGACATGCTTTCCTTTTGCACACGCATCACACAGTTTGTCCTTGAAGCTTGACTTGGGCAGACCACGAACCAGGTCCCTCTTGACCAATTTGTTCAGCAACGTGAAACTTGCATGACCCAGCATTCCGTGCTATAATTCAGTATCATCATCAAGCGCACTTAGCCAGCTGAGATCACCACTTTGCAGAGACTCAAAATCAAACATAGATGTTTTTGTATCTTTTCGCCACTAATACCACTTCACCAATCACAAGATTAGTGACTATGCATATCTTTGATACAAATTCCTCTTTGTTTCTCTTGTCACATATTTGCGAGACACTCAACAAGTTGTACTTCAATTCGTTGACATAGTACACATTTTCAATAGAGTGAGAAAGAGACTTCACAATTCTTCCAACTCCCAGAATGTATCCCTTTTTGCCATTTCCAAAAGGTACACTCCCTCATTGCAGGGTCTTCAGTGAAAGGAAATCAATTGTACTTCCAGTCATGTGCTTTGGAAAACCACTATCCATATACCATTGTTGGTTGCTCCCCTTCACTGATCCCTGCACAAGGAAATTAAGGGTTAGATTTAGGAACCCAAACAATTTTGGGTCCCTTGTAATGAGAAAAGGGATGAATGAGGGTTCTTTTGGTCCATGCAGGCATCATGCATCTTTTATACGAGGGACCAAGTTCTCTAGCAGTAGTTACCTTTTTAGCAAAAACTTTGTTTTTCTGTTGAGGCTGAAACTTGGCCTTACAGGTCTCCTTAAAGTGGCCAGTGCTACCACAGTGAGTACACATCCAATTTTCAGGTATAGTAACGTACTTGCTATGAGGGTTGGAGGGAGAATTTTCCCTTTGGAACCCGATTCCCTGCCTTTTCCCCCCATTATTTTTGTACATGGAAGTGATAGCATCAGAGGACCAGGTCAATTTGAGTGATTTTTCAAGATCACTCTTGACTCTACCTAGATCTTCCTGAAGTTGTTTGTTTTTCTCGAGTTCAACACACAAACTAGATTTCACTGATTTTATCTCATCTTCAAGCCTAAGATGTGTTTCATCCGCAACTTCCTTTACCTTTCGAAGAATCTCATGCCTACCTTCTCCTTTTAGTTCCTCAATTGTATCCTTCAGATCTACAGCTACTACTAATAGGTCATCTCTCGCATGTTCCGTGTCAGCAACCCTTTTGGTTAAGGCTTATTTTTCTTTTTCAACACGCTCAATGGTCTCTTTTAAATCCACCGCAACTACCACTAGATCATCTCTCTCATGTTCTAGGTTAGCAACCTTTTCAGTTAAAGCTTATTTCTCCTTATTAACACACTCAATGGTCTCTTTTAGATCGACCACAACAACCACTAGATCATCTCTCTCATGTTCTATGTTTGAAATTTTTTTAGTTAAGGCATCATTTTCTTTCTTCAGACTCTCAATGTTTCCTTTAAATCTACCACAATGACTACTAGGTCATCTCTCGATTTTTCTGTTTCTCCTAGTTCCCTAGTTAAAGCATTTTTATCATTTATAATATTGTGATCTGCATCAATTAAAACATTTGCCAAAGACATAAGTTTTTTAGGAGAATAAGACTTCAGATTCTTTGAACATCTAGAAAGTTTACTTCATCATCATCATCGTCATCTTCATCATAATCAGACTGTTCCATCAAGGCAAAGATGGATTCATACTCAGCTGCATCACTTTCCATTGCCATCATAGAGTTTTCACCTTGATCATCATCTTCTACAGATTCACCGGAAGAGTCTCCCCATGCAGCAAGAACCTGTTTCACAACATTGTCAGCGGCATTTTTCCTCTTGAAGCGTTTGTCAGGAACCAGGTTCCTCTTAGCTACTTTGTCTATGTTGTGTCTATATTGATCTTTCTTAAGGAGAGGAAAATCCATGGTGAAATGTCATGGCTTACCACACTTATGACATAAATCATAATTTTTTGGCTAGCTGGAGCTACCCCTTTTTGGAATGCCTCCATTTCTGCGAACCATTTTCTGAAATCTTTTTGTTAGATAAGCCGTATCAGCATCATCACCACCTGAATCATTGGTGTCCATCTTGAGGACCAGGTTCTTCTCCCTTTTGGGCTCTCTTCTCTTATTATCCTTCTTCTTCTTCATTTCATAGGTTTTCAGATTACCAACAAGTTCATCAATGGTTAGCTTCTGCAAATCCTTTGCCTCTCTGATAGCAATTCACTTTGCTTTCCTAGGAACTGGGCAAAACACTGAGTATTTTCTTGACAAGTTTGTTTCTTGGAACGATTTCTCCTAGAGAATGAAGCTCATTGATGATGGAGGTGAACCAAGTATGCATGTCCTAGATGGATTCATTATCTTTCATCCTGAAAAGCTCGTATTCGGTGGTAAGCATGTTAATCTTTGATTTGTTGTCCCTTCATGAGCTGTTTGGAGAGCTTCCCAGATCTCGACAGAGTAGCATGCTGAAATCTTGTTGTATTCATCTAGACCAATACCATAGACAAGAATTTTCTTTGCTTGAAACTTCTTTTCTATATCCTTGCAATCAACATCATTGAATTCTTTGCTTGTTTTGGGGATTGTTAATGCTGGGTCACCACTGGTTTTAGTAGGGACGAAGGATCCATCGCAGATGACATCCTAGAGCTCTGAGTCTTCAGCCATTGTGAAGTCGTGCATCCTAGTCTTCCACCATCCATAGTATTGGTCATTAAATCTTGGTGGCCTAAAGGCAGATTGACCTTCTTCAAAGTTTTTTGCAGCAGCCATGAGGATCATTTCTAGGTGTTAGCGTGATAGAAAGAACCTGCTCTGATACCAATTGATAGAATTTAGGGGTCCACCAAACTATATAGAGAGACATGTTCTCTATTAGTTCCCACATAACACATGCACACTGCAGTAAGTAAATGACACAGAGAAGTTTTACGTGGAAAACTCCAAGCTCACAGGATAAAAAACCACGACCTATTCTTGTAGGATTTCAATTTCACTACTGAGAAAACTTTAGATTACAACCTATTTTAACCTAGGATTAAGTCACTAACTTGTAACAAATCTATTACAAGCCACTTTGTAATAACTCTATTACAAAGACTTACAACTCGACTAACTCTAGCCAAGGCACAAACACAGTAGTTTATGATTTACAAAGGGTTTCCTAAATAATGCTTCTAAATAAGCTAAGTACGAATTATAAGTAGAGAATTTTAACCAAGGTACAACATAACTGAGGACATGTAATAACTCAATACAGGGAACTGGTCCATTTCTATGTTGTTCTTTGTTCTTGATGCTCTTGAGAATCGCTTGCCAGATTGATTAATCACTTGAGAGAGTGCTTGATGGATTCTTCAATGTTCAAGTAATTTTGTGTCTTTGGTTTAATGTTAATATAATATTGGTGACATAACTTGAATGATGCAAGCATGTTTGGTATAGAATCATTCCCAATGAAGTTGACTACTGCACTATTTTGCACTGTTGCATGTGTAGGCAGCAACTTCACAGTTGTTGGAGAGTTGACTGGTACGGTCAACAGGGAAATGATATCCATATGTTCCCCTTGTTGTTTCTTTTACTTCTGAAGAGTTGATTTACATCTCCAGTTTGAGTCTTGTTATTTCCACATACTTGAGGATGTGTATCAGGTTCCTTATCTGATTCTTGTCATTAATTTTGTTAGATCATCAAAACATAACAAGGTACATATAACCTATCAACATGGGACAATGTAGTTTTAGAGGAGAAGTGGGAAGTGCGCAACCACCTGATAAATCACTATGAAGCTGGTAGCCTGGAATGTAAGGGGGTTGAATAAAGTGTATAAACATAAAGAGATAAAGATGTTTCTTAGAGATAATAAAGTAGGGATGATAGCCAATACTGAACATAGAGTTGAGGAAAAGTATGCCAGTATTATAATAAAGAAAGTGTCGCCGACATGGCAATATAGCACAAACTATGAAGCTGGGACGGGAGGGAGAATTGGGTTCTATGGGATATTTATGGGGTAAGATTTAATGTGTTGGACAATACAAGTGAATTCATACATGGTGAGGTACTTATTCATGCCACTAGATTGGAGTTCAGTTTTACTGCTATTTATGGGCTTCATGCTATAGAAGATATAGGAGGTTTGTGGGCTGATTTAAACCTTATAGGAACATATCAAAGGTTGCCTTAGATATGCATGGGTGCTGTCAATTCCATCACATATATGGAGGATAGGAGAAGTGGAAATCCAGTCCAAGAGGCAGAGATCAGGGATTTCAACAATTTCTTGATAGATGCAAGAATGACTTAGCTGAGATCAGCGAGTAGAAGCTTTACTTGGACAAATAACCACGTGTATAAAATAATAGATAGAGCAATGGTGAATTACGAGTGGATAAGTAAAATTCCAGTGTTTGATGTGGTGGTAATGAATCCTTATTTCTCTAACCACTCACCACTATGTCTTGAATTCGTGGATGGTCCTAGAAGTGTAAAATCTTTCAGATTCTTTAAACGCTTAGCAGAACACTCTTAAGTTATTGTCAGTAATAAAGAAAGCCTGGAAACTACAAGGTGATGGATCTACTATGAATAGGGTGTGGATGAGTTAAATCAGGTCAAGTGTGAACTAAAAAAGCTGAATAGTTCACAGTATTCTGGGGTTGATCAAAGGGTGAAGGATATAAGGCACCAACTAATGGAACTACAAGAGCAAATGAGGGGATGTAATCCTCAGCCTTAAGAGGTGGGGACAAAGAGGGAATTGAGAAAACAATTGGAGAAATGGGTGAACATTGAAGAGAGTATTTACAAGCAAAAGTCAAGAAATCTTTGGCTAAGGCTAGGGGATTCAAATACTGGTATCTTTTATATCAGAACAAGATTAGAACTCTAGTAACAGTTGGGGTACTATGGTGCATACATAACAAGACATAGAGGAGGAAATAATAGGATTTTATAAGGAGTTATTAGGATTTTCTGCTACCATCTTACCAGCTATTCATCCAAGAGTCATGAAAGAGGGTAAAGTGCTAAGTCATGCTCAACAATTGCGGTTGCTTGATCCTTTTACAAAGGAGGAAGTGTATACTGCACTTAAGTGGAATTGATGATTTGAAGGCACCGGGATGTGATGGCTTTAATTCTCATTTCTTTAAGAAGTCCTGGCTAGTTGTAGATGCTGATATCACTGCTGCCGTATTACAATTTTTTGAGACGTAGGAAAAGCACAAACCCATCAGTGTTACCACAGTCACCTTGATCCCTAAGGTAAAAAATCCATCTTCTATTAGGGAGTTTAGACCCATATCATGTTGTATTGTCTTGTATAAGGTCATCTCTAAAATTTTAACTAATAGACTGCAAGGGGTAATGGACACTCTAGTGGACAATAGCCAATCTGTCTTTGTGCTAGAAAGAATCATAACTAATAATATAATCCTTAGTCATGAATTAGTTAAAGGGTATGGGAGAAAGGGGGTGTCACCTAGGTGCATGATCAAGCTAGATATGGAAAAAGCTTACGACTATGTTGAGTGGGTATTTCTAGAACAAGTCTTGAATAGTCTGAACTTCCCTGACAGATTCGTGAAGTAGGTATTATCTTGCATATGTTCCGTTTCTTACTCTATTATGACCAATGGAAGACCTACGAAAACTTTTGCTGCGAAAAAGGGTGTGAGGCAAGGGGACCCTATGTCTCTTTACCTCTTTGTATTAGCCATGGAGTATCTAACAAGACTGTTAAAGACCTTGCGATAAAAACCTGATTTTAACTACCATCCCAGATATGATAAATTGAATATCATCCAATTAGGAGTTGCCGATGATTTTCTCTTATTTTGTAGAGGGGATAAAGTGTCTATCCAAATGGTTTATACTTGTTTCACAAGATTCTCTAAAGCTTCTGGCTTAGTTGCAAATATAAGCAAAAGCTCAATCTACTTTGAGGGTGTTGGTCAGAATACACAACAGGAAATAGTAGATATGTTGGGTTTTGCTAAGGGAGAACTCCCTATAAATTACTTGGGAGTGCCATTGAGTAGCAAATGAATATCTATTGTCCAGTGCCAACCTCTACTAGAGAAAATTCTTGGAAGGATTAACTCCTGGACAACAAGATACTTATCCTACGCAGGAAGATTAGAACTGATAAAAAATGTGATTTTAGCTGTCCAAACCTATTGGTCGCAAATCTTTGTGTTGTCAAAATATTTTTTGAAGATGATAGAAGCTACATACAGGACTTTTTTGTGGACAGTTGTAACGATCTGAGCGGTTGTTTTTCTTTCTAGAACCTAGTGCCCTTAAATAAGACTTCCCATACTTGCTTTTATTGATTTATGACTTACTAGGATGGTTAGTTCGGGATTTGGAGGAGTTTTGGTTGGAATCGGAACACTTGGTTCCTTAAGGTTGGCTTAAAAGGCCAAGTTTGACTTCGGTCAATATTTTGAATAAACGACCTCGGAACCGGGATTTGATGGTTCAAATAGGTTCTTATGATGATTTCAGACTTAGGCGTATGTTTGGAACGGGTATCGGATGACCCAGGAGCGTTTGGGCGCCAAATAGTGAAAGTTGGATTCTTGAAGGCTTTGGGAGTCCTATAAATGTGGTTTGAAATGTGTTTTGGTGATATCGAGATCCAAACAGAATTTTGACACAGGGATTAGTTCCGTAATATCATTTAAGACTTGCACGCAAAATTTGGTATCATTCCGAGTAGTATAAGTACGTTTTGGCACGTTGGAAGTAGATTGAAGAACTTGAAGTTCAAAAGTTTGATTCAATTGGTTTAGTTTTAATGTTGTTTCGGTGTTCCGAAGGTTTGAGAGAGTCCGCCTTATGATTTTGAACTTGTTGGTATGTTTGGACGGGGCCTCGGGGGCCCCGGATGCCATTCAGACGGCGTGCGAGTCGAGTCCAAGCTCAAAATGAGTTGCTGGTGCACTAGTTCTGGTGCGACCGCACCTGCGTTTGGGCAGCCACAGGTGCGAGCTCGTAGGTACGGGTGAAGCTGCGCAAATGCAGCCAAAGAGCGGAGCCCAAGTTCCGCAGATGCAATCCCTTTTCCATAAAAGTGGAATCGCAGGTGCGTTCACCTGTCCGCAGGTGAGACCCTAGCTAGTCCTGCCCCTTTACGTTGATGCGGACAACGGTCTGCAGAAGCGAGACCGCAGGTGCGGTCCACGTGCCACAGGTGCGAAAGTCGCTAAAGGCAATGGCCTTCATTTAATACGGGGGTTTGTCATTTTTTACTCAATTCACTCAATACTTGGGCGATTTGGGAGCTTCGAAAGAGGAGATTTCCACCTAGCTTTGTGAGGTAAGTAATTCCTACATAATCTGAGTTCAATACGTAGTTTTGTAGGTAGATTACAACATGTAAATTAGTGAAAATTATGGGTTTAGGGTGAAACCTAGGATTTTGATAAAAATAAGATTTAAGCACGAAATTTGTTATGGAATCTAGTAAAAATCACATATTCTTGATCCCAAGGTTATGCGTAACGATTTCCTTCAAAAAATTTCGGAATCCGGGCACGTGGTCCCTGGGGGATAAATTTTAGGAATTTTGTAATTTCGGGTTGGGTAATCATTCTAATAGTAGAAGTGTGAACTTTGGACCTTATATTGATTAGTTTTTACCTTATTTTGGATAGTTTTGGATTGTTTGTCTCCGATTTGAGGGTTTTGAGAACATTCTTGAAAGCTTTGGGGCAAGGTAAGTCTCCTTTCTAACCTTGTAAGAGGGAATTATCCCCATAGGTGAAAAAACTAAATATGTGTTTCTAATTGTGGGGGGGGGGCTACGTACATACGAGGTGACGAGGGTTCGTGCGTAGCTACTAATATGCTAAGTCCAGGTACTCTAGGACCTAAAAGCATACTTTATTTGCTATACTTGAAACTTTATTGTCAAACTAAATTGCTTAATTTATATTAAACTTGGAAAATGAATTTTTAAAAGGTTAAACATTATTTTCCTAACCGTTAAAGTAAAGTTGACTTTTCTTAGGTAATTGCTTTCTTGATGAATTCTTGATTGACTATGTGTTTATTTGTATTTGACCGCGTCGCATGTATGATTCGCGAGCGGGGTAATAGATGCATCTATGGTTCGCGTCGTTCGACCCTCCGACAATGCACATTTTATTATTTAGTTGGATCGGGTTACGACCTCGGCATTATTTGCGCATGCTATTTGCGTGGTACTTTTTGTGATTTGAACTGCTTTAAATATCTTGAAACATAAATTGTTAACTGAAATGATGGAACTAAAATTTTTATTATGAAAGGACTTGTCACTTCCTATTTCTATCTGTTATATGATATCCATACTTAACCTCACACTTAATTATATTATTTTGGCCCTAGTAAGTGTGAAGTCGACCCCTCGTCACAACTTCTTCGAGGTTAGACTGGATACTTACTGGGTACATATTATTTATGTACTCATACTACGCTTTTGTACTTAACTGTACAGGATCTGAGGTAGGTGCATCTAGCTATCCACCCGGTGCGCATTCCTTATACTTGACCGATATTTCCACGGTGAGCTGCCCATTTCTGATGTCGTTCAGCAGCGTGCCAGAGTCTCTTTTTTGTTATTGTGTTGTCTATTCTGTTTTAGGCAGTAGGGTGGTTATATTCTTTAGTATATTCTACTATATGCCCACATACTTGTGACACTAGTTTCTGGCACACACATTGGTAGACTATTATTTTGGGGTGTATTCATTAAATTATGACTTCTTTTGGTTACTTCAGTTAAATTACCTAAGTTATTCATTATTTATCGAATGCTATAAATTTAAGTTAAGTAGACGTTGGGAATTTTTGAAAAAATAAATGGAACAGATTAGTTGATTAGTGTTGGACGCCATCGGGACCTAAAATGGAAATTGGGTCGTGACAACGTGGCATGAGAGCACTAGGTTCACGTAGGTCTCACAAGTAATGGGCAAACCTATTAGATTCTTGCGGATCGGTACGGAGACGTCCGTACTTACCTTCGGGAGGCTATAGGGTGTTAGGAAACTACTCTTTATTCATCTTCTATCGTGAAGTTGATTGTATACTAAATTTCATTCTTCTATTCTCTCACAGATGGTGAGGACGCGTACAGCTGACGTTCCAGGCCCGGGAGAAGCTGCTCACCCCGTTGCTAGAGGCCGAGGCAGAGGCTGGGAGAGGGCATCGGCTCGAGGTAGGGGACGAGGGTGTCCCAGAGGTGTCCTAGTTTCCCCGCCAGCGGATCCGGCAGAGGATCCTATTGTAGAGGAGCAGGGCGAGGTGCCCGCAGCAGATCCTGCCCCAGTGGATTTCATGACAGCATCAGCCTTTCACGAGATTATGGGTTGTATGATGCGATTCATAGATACTATGACTCAGACTGGTTTATTTCAAGCGGATCCATCCACATCTCAGGCGGGAGGAGAAGCATAGACCCCTACTGCCCAGGCTCCTGGGCATGTAGCTGCGGTATGTCAGACTCCGGGTGCACTACCCGCGGATGGGGCCCAGCCAGTTACAGTAGTAGCACTTGATCCTAGACCAGCTGCAGACGGGGATCCGTATAAGTTATTGGACAGATGGACTAGGCTACACCCTCCTGTTTTCGGAGGTGAGCGTCATGAGGAAGCTCAAGATTTCATTGATAGGTGCAGGGAAAAACTGCACAACATGAGGATATTGGAGTCTCACGGGGTTGACTTCACTACTTTTCAGCTGGAGGGCAGGGCTCGTAGATGGTGGCAGTCTTATGTTCTTAGTAGACCAGCGGGTTCACCCCCCATTAGTTGGGGCCAGTTCACACAGCTTTTCTTGGATAGGTACATTCCACCCTCCAAGAGGGAAGAGTTGTGGTATTTGCTTGAGCAGCTTGAGCAGGGTCAGATGTCGGTGACCGATTATGAGGCGAGGTTCTCTGAGTCATCCCGCCATGCACTTACGATACTTCCTACTGAAACAGAGAGAGTGCAGAGGTTTGTTTTAGGGTTTCACTCTGTATTAGGGCCAACATGACTCGAGAGGTCGATATGGGGACTCCTTATCAGCTGGTAGTGAAGATTGCTCGTAGGATTGAGGGCTATTATGTGAGAGGTAGAGAGAAGGGACAGCAGGACAAGAGGGACCGATTCTCTGGAGAGTTCAGAGGTGCCCCAGCTAGGGGCAGAGGTCAGTTCAGTGGGGCCAGCCCAGTAGGCCCTCATATTCAGCACCCCCATAACCTCCTCGAGGTGCTCCAGTGAGGCCTTATCTCATTTCAATGATGGAGAGTTCTTATCATCCACCAGCCATTCAGGGTTCCTCCAGCGGGTATTCTGGTCATCAGGGTTCTTCTAGTGCTTATTTTAGTGCCATGCCAGAGAGTTCGTAATGTCCCCCAGCCATTCAGGGTTTCTCTAGTGGGTATTCAGGCCATCAGGGCCAGTCTTTAGGGCAGCAGTCTATGGTGCTGAGAGGTTGTTATGAGTGTGGAGATCCGGGTCACATGAAGAGGACTTGCCCCAGACTTCGGGGGAAGGCAGTGCAGTAGAGTCATCAGCCTATTATTACAGCACCGGTTGTCCGGCCGCCCAGAGGTGGAGGACAGGTTGGTAGGGGCCGTTCTAGAGGTGGAGGCCAGGCAGGGGGAGTTTAGCCAGCTACTTATCAGTCAGGTGTAGTCTAGCCAGCCGGTGCTCCAGCCAGATTCTATGATTTTCCGGTCAGACCAGATGCATTGGCCTCAGATGTTGTGATCACATGTATTATTTTCGTCTGTGGTAGGGATGCTTCAATATTATTTGATCTAGGGTCTAACTATTCATATGTATCTTCTTTGTTTGCTCATTCTTAGGATATTCCTCGTGAGTCCTTGGGTACTCTTGTTTATGTGTCCACTCCTGTGGGTGACTCTGTGGTTGTGGATTGGATCTATCGGTCCCGTGTGGTCATATTATGTGGGTTCGAGACTAGAGTAGATCTCCTATTACTTGATATGACCGACGTTGAGATCATCCTGGGCATGGACTGGTTATCTCCTTATCACGTCATCCTAGATTTCCATGCCAAGCATGTTACTTTAGCCATGCTCGAGTTGCCGAGATTGGAGTGGAGGGGTTACTCAGTTAGTATAGCTAATTGAGTTATTTCTTTTCTGAAGGCTCGACGTATAGTCGAGAAGGGTTTTTTGGAGTATCTAGCCTATGTACGGGACACCACCGCAAAGTCTCCGACGATTGATTCAGTTCCAGTAGTGCGGGAGTTCGCCGATGTGTTTCCTTCTGACCTTCTAGGCATGCCGCCAGATCGTGATATTGATTTTTGCATTGACTTGGCTCTAGGCACCCAGCCTATATCTATCCCACCATGCTATATGGCTCCGAAAGAATTGAAAGAGTTGAAAGAACCGCTTGATGAGGTGCTAGCTAAGGGTTTTATCATACCGAGTGTATCACCTTAAGGTGCACCAGTGTTTTTTGTGAAGAAGAAGGATGGGACTATGTGTATGTGCATTGACTACCGCCAGTTGAACAAAGTTACCATGAAGAACAAGTACATGTTACCGCACATCGATGATTTGTTTGACTAGTTCTAGGGTGCTAGGGTGTTTTCTAAGATTGATTTGAGATCGGGGTAGCATTAGTTTAAGATTCGGGACTCAGATGTTCCGAAGACTGCCTTCCGTACTAGATATGGTCATTATGAGTTTCTTGTGATGTCCTTTGGCTTGACTAATGCCCCAGCAGCGTTTATGGATTTGACGAACAGGGTGTTCAGTCCTTATATTGATTCCTTTTTTATTGTTTTCATTGATGACATCTTGATCTACTCACGTAGTCTGGGAAGCACGAGCAGCATTTGAGAGTAGTGCTCCAGACCTTGCAGGAACAGAAGTTGTATGCTAAGTTCTCCAAGTGTTAGTTTTGATTGGATTATGTGGCGTTCTTGGGGCATGTTGTATCAGGAGAGGGTATTAAGGTGGATCCCAAGAAGATTGAGGCGGTTCATAGTTGGCATCGTCCTACTTCAGCGACCGAGATCAAGAGTTTCTTGGGATTGGCAGGTTATTATCGCCGGTTTGTGGAGGGATTTTCATCAATTGCAGCACCTCTGACTAGATTGAACCAGAAGGGTGCCTCGTTCCGATGGTCCAATGAGTGTGAGGTGAGATTTCAGAATCTCAAGACGCCTTTGACCACAACACCAATTCTAGTGTTGCCTTCCAGTTCGGAGATGTACACAGTTTATTGCGACGCTTCACGCGTTGACTTGAGATGTGTATTGATGCAGGAAGGAGGAGTTATTGAATATTATTCACGTCAGCTGAAGATTCATGAGAATAACTACCTCGTGCACGATTTGGATTTGGCAGCGATTGTTCATGCTCTTAAGATTTGGAGGCATTACTTGTATGGAGTGTCTTGTGAGAATTATACAGACCACCGTAATTTGCAGCACTTGTTCAAGTTGAGGGATATTAATTTGAAGAAGCGTAGATGGATTGAGTTACTGAAGGACTATGACACCACCATCATTTATCATCTGGTAAAGTCAAATATGGTCGCAGAAGCCTTAAGCAGGAAGGCCGAGAGTATGGGTAGCTTGGCATTCATTTTAGCGGAGGAGAGGCCACTAGCTTTGGACATTCAGTCCTTGGCTAACAGACTTGTGAGGATAGACATTCCAGAGCCCAGTCGAATCCTTGCATGTGTTGTAGCTCAGTCTTCATTATTGGGGCAGATCAAGGCTCGGCAGGTTGATGATCCGCACTTGGTAGTTCTCAAGGAGACGGTACTACAGGGTGGTGCCAAGGAAGTTTCTATTGGCGAGGATGGTGTTCTGCGACTTCAGGGTCGCCTATGTGTTCCTAATGTTGATGGACTGAGGAAGAGGATTCTAGAGGAGGCACACAGTTCACAGTATTCTATTCACCCAGGTGATACAAAGATGTATCGTGACCTGAGACAACATTACTGGTGGCGGCGGATGAAGAAGGACATAGTGGAGTATGTATTTAGGTGCCTAAATTTCCAGTAGGTTGAGCACCAGAGGCCAGGAGGCCTACTCCAGCAGATGACTATACCTGAGTGAAAGTGGGAGCGCATCACTATGGACTTCTTAGTTGGGTTGCCACGGACTTTGTGGAAGTTCGATGCAGTTTGGGTTATTGTTGACAGGTTGACCAAGTCGGCACACTTCAGTCCAGTAGCCACTACTTACACTTTATAGAGGTTGGCCTAGATTTACATTGGGGAGATAGTTTGGTTGCCCGGTATGTCTGTATCCATCATATCAGGTAGAGGTCCTCAGTTCACTTCGCATTTCTGGAGAGTCGTACAAAGTGAGTTGGGCACCCATGTAGAGCTCAGCACATCATTCCATCCATAGACCGACGGGCAGTCTGAGCGGATAGTTCAAATATTGGAGGACATGCTCAGAGCATGTGTGATTGACTTTGGAGAGCAGTGGGATCAGTTCTTGCCCTTGGCCGAGTTTGCTTACAACAAGAATTATCAGTCCTGCATTGAGATGGATCCATTTGAGGCTTTATATGGCCGGCGATGTCGTTCTCCCATCAGATGGTTTGATCCTGGCAAGGCTAAGGTATACGATACTGATTTGGTAACGGATGCCTTGGAAAAGGTAAGGTTGATTCAGGAGAGACTACACACGGCACAGTCCAGATAGAAAAGTTACGCTGATCAGAAGTCGCGTGATGTACCATTTATGGTTGGCGAGAAGGTTCTCTTGAAAGTCTCATCGATGAAGGGTATTATTAGGTTCGGGAAGAAGGGCAAGTTGAGCCCAAAGTTTATAGGTCCATTTGAGGTGTTGAGGCGAGTTGGGGAGGCTTCTTATGAGCTTGCCCTACCTCCCAGCTTACCAGGTGTTCATCCAATTTTTCACGTATCTATGCTCCGGAGGTACCACGCCGACTTATCTCATGTGTTAGACTTCAGTACCATTCAGCTAGACGAGAGAATGGGCTATGAGGAAGAGCCAATTGCTATTGTTGATAGGCAGGATCGCCAGTTGAGGTCCAAGAGGGTTTTCGCAGTGAAGGTCCAATGAAGGGTCCAACTAGTCGAGGAGGCGACCTAGGAGCCCGAGGAGGACATGCGGAGCAGATATCCACACTTGTTCAGCACTCCAGGTATGATTCTAGACCCGTTCGAGGACCAATGTTTGTTTAAGAGGTGGAGAATGTAACTACCCGACCGGTTGTTTTTATTTCTAGAACCTCGTGCCCTTAAATAATACTTCCCGTACTTGCTTTTATTGATTTATGACTTGCGGGGATGGTTGGTTCGGGATTTGGAAGAGTTTGGGTTGGAATCGGAACACTTGGTTCCTTAAGGTTGGCTTAAAAGGCCAAGTTGGACTTTGGTCAACATTTTGAGTAAACGACCTTGTAATCGGGATTTGACGGTTCCAATAGGTTTGTATGATGATTCTAGACTTGGGCGTATGTTCGGAACAGGCTTTGGATGACCCGGGAGAGTTTCGGCGCCAAATAGTGAAAGTTGGACTCTTGAAGGCTTTGGGAGTCCTATAAATGTGGTTTGGAACGTGTTTTGGTGATATCGAGGCCCAAATGGAATTCTGAGACCGGGAATAATTTTTTAATGTCATTTAAGACTTGCACGCAAAATTTGGTATCATTCCGAGTAATATAAGTACGTTTCGGCACATTGGAAGTAAATTGAAGAACTTAAAGTTCAAAAGTTTGATTCAATTGGTTTTAGGGTGTGATTCTTAGTTTTAATGTTTTTTCGGGCGTTCCAAAGGTTTGAGCGAGTTTGTCTTATGATTTTGAACTTGTTGGTATGTTTGGACGGGGCCTCAGGGGCCCCGGATGCCACTCGGACGTCGCGCGAGTCGAGTCCAAGCTCAAAATGAGTTGTTGGTGCACCAGTTCTAGTGCGACCGCACCTGCGGTTGGGCAGCCGCAGGTGCGAGCTCTCAGGTGCGGGCGAAGCTGCACAGATGTAGCCCAAGATCGGAGTCCAGGTTCCGCAGATGCGGACAATGGTCCGCAGAAGCGAGACCGCAGGTGCGGTCCACGCGCCGTAGGTGCGAAAGTCGCTGAAGGCAGTGGCCTTCATTTAATACGGGGGTTGTCATTTTTGACTCAATTCACTCAATACTTGGGCGATTTGGGAGCTTCAAAAGGGTAGATTTCAACCTAGCTTTGTGAGGTAAGTAATTCCTAAATAATGTGAGTTTAATACGTAATTTATGGGTATATTACAACATGTAAATTAGTGAAAATTATGGGTTTAGGGTGAAACCTAGGGTTTTGATCAAAATAAGATTTAACGACGAAATTTGTTATGGAATCTAGTAAAAATCACATATTCTTGATCCTAAGGTTATGGGTAATGATTTCCTTCAAAAATTTTCGGAATCCGGGCACGTGAGCCTTGGGGGTAAATTTTAGGAATTTTGTAATTTGGGTTGGGTAATCACTGAAGTGTGAACTTTGGAGTTTATATTGATTAGTTTTTGGATATTTTTGGATTGTCTGGCTCCGGTTTGAGGGTTTTGAGAACATTCTTGAGCTCGGAAGTAAGCTTTGGGGCAAGGTAAATCTCCTTTCTAACCTTGTAAGAGGGAATTATCCCCATAGGCGAAAAAATTAAATATGTGTTCCTAATTGTGGGGGGGGGATACATACGTACGAGGTGACGAGAGTCCGTGCATAGCTACTAATATGCTAAGTCCGGGTAGTCTAGGACCCAAAAGCCTGCTTTATTTGCCATACTTGAAACTTTATTGTCAAATTAAATTGCTTAATTTATATCGAACTTGGAAAATGAATTTTTAAAAGGTTAAATATCATTTTTCCGGACCGTTAAAGTAAAGTTGACTTCTTAGGTAATTGCTTTCTTGCTGAATTCTTGATTGACTATTTTGATGTGTTTATTTGTATTTGACCGTGTCGTATGTATGAGTCGCGAGCGGGGTAATAGATGCATCTATGATTCGCGTCGTTCGACCCTCCGGCAGTGCACATTTTATTATTTTGTTGGATCGGACCATACGACCTCGGCATTATTTGCGCATCTATATGCTTGGTACTTTCTGTGATTTGAACTGCTTTAAATATCTTGAAACATAAAGTGTTAACTGAAATGATGGAACTAAAGTTTTAATTATGAAAGGACTTGTCACTTTATGTTTCTATTTGTTATTTATTCATGACATCCATGCGTAGCCTCACACTTCATTATCTTATTTTGGCTCTAGTAAGTGTGAAGTCGACCCCTCGTCACTACTTCTTCGAGGTTAGACTGGACACTTACTGGGTACATTTTGTTTATATACTCCTACTATGCTTATGTACTTAATTGTATAGGATCTGAGGTAGTTGCATCTAGCTATCCGCCTGGTGCGCGCTCCTTATACTTGACCGAGATTTCCACGGTGAGTTGCCCCTTTCTGATGTCGTTCAGCAGCGTGTTGGAGTCTCTCTTTTGTTGTTTGTTGTCTATTCTATTTCAGGCAGTAGGGTAGTTATATTATTTAGTATATTCTACTAGATGCCACATACTTGTGACACCAGTTCCTGGCACACACATTGGTAGACTATTCTTTTGGGGTGTAATCACTAAATTATGACTTCTTTCAGTTTAAGTTACCTAAGTTATTCGTTAATTATCAAATTCTATAAATTTAAGTTAAGTAAACGTTGGAAATTTTTTGAAGAATAAATGAAACCCATTAGTTGATTATTGTTTGACGCTATCGCGGGCTAAAATAGAAATTGGGTCGTGACAACAGTAGGAGTAGAGGTATCAAAAAAGACACTATTGGCATGGGATAAAGTTTGTTGCCCCAAAGTTGCAGGGGGTCTCAATGTGCTTGGCATCTATACATGGAATAAGACAGCTATATGTAAACTATTAAGGAACTTGTTTAAAATAAGCATAGCTTCTTATTTCTTTTAGTAGATTCTTTTTAAGTTGTTAGCTTCTTTTTATGTTTTGTGTGAACAATAAGCCTTTACTTTTCTTAATGTTACGGTTTTTTCCAAAGGTGGATGTTGTGTGAACCGGGTGGCTCTTCCCAACGATGGATGGCGTGACAACCTTCTTAACGGATTGAGTCCGTTTTCTTTATGTTTTGGTACATATTAGTATGAATAAAAGTGTCTCAAGCATCTTCACTTGGTACTAACACATTTACCTTCGACCTTATGGTTAGAAACAAGTTGACTTGCAAAGAATAGCTCTAGTTGTGACATTTAGACTCTTGTGTTTAATAAAACAATCATCGATTGTTTTATTTGAGCCATTTGTGATTTTCAATCTTAGCTAGGGTTGTTGTGGGCCCTCGAATTTGTTCTCTTTAACAATTCAGGGAAAGTTCTAGCACCCTCCGTATTGATGACCCCATACATGCTGAGGAATGACCCCATACAGAGGGTGTTGATTGTCTAGGCGAAATTCTAAGTGTAGCTCGACTTGAGAAATGATTGTAGGCTCTCCTTGATCCAGTTTGAAACTTGCAAGATTATGTATCCTACCAATGTGATATCCATAGTCAACCCCTTTGAGCCTTAGCCTTTTTCATTCAATAGCCACACTACAAGTCTTTATCCATTTTATGATGACCCTCTCTTGGCACCCGATCTTTCCTTATCATTCGTGATAAACAATTGGCAAAAGCATAAGTTTGGGGGAGAGACAAGGAATCTGAAAGTGATAAAAGGTACAAAGAAGAAAAAAAAAGAAATGAAGAAAAGGAAAGTCAAAGAAAAGGAAGAAAGGCTGATGTTTTATACGTCAATACCACACAAGAGGGGGGATGATTTGTGTGGTGTCCAATTTTCGAGTGCTGTCTCAATAGAAGAACCTGGTTCTTCTTGGTGTTCCAACTTCTACTGGTGCGGAATAATAAATGCAGTAAAGTAAAAACACAAAGATTTTTACGTGGAAAACACCTGGCTCAAAAGGTGAAAAAATCACGACCTACTCCTCAGTAGGATTTTCCCAAACTCTTCACTACAACTCTGAGCCAAACATCATTTACAAAATAAACTCTTTGGCGCCTAACATTTCACTTGCTAGGGAAGACAACATTAGAACAATTTCTATCCATTTTTAACAATTCAAATTTAACAATAATCAAGAACTAAATAAACTAAAATAGAGTGAGAAATTCATTACAACCGCGATATCTAAATACAATCCCATAACTGGTGCCACAAGTGCACGGACGACTAGAATAATACAAATAATGGTCTGAATGAAAGTACAACTATGTGAAATGAAATAAACAACTAGAATAAGGTATATGAGGACTTCAGGACTGCGAACGCCATGCATTTGTACCTCAAGTTTCCGAACCGACAATCAATCCGAGAAATCTACTGACCGCCGCTAGGACTGACTCTAAAATCTGCACAAGAAGCGTAGAGTGTAGTATGAGTACAACCTATCTCATGTATTCTGTAAGTGTCGAGCCTAACATCGACGAAGTAGTGACGAGGCTAAGGCGGATCACTTACTATAACTTGTACGCGGTATAATAGTAGTAATAAGAAAGGAACACAGGAAAGAAAGGCAGTTAACTTATGAAAATAAGCTCAATCCTCGAAATCGGTACAACCATAAGCACCAGTACTCAGAATCTCGTATGAAAGCGCCGAAAGCAAATACAATACAACAATGAAAATAAAACACACAATCCGTTGCGGTGCGCAACCCGATCCCACCATACAAACACAATTTTCCCGTATTTCACCATATCAATATCAAGAATAATATGTAAAATTCATTGTTGTGCGCAACCCCATCCCACCATATAATCAAAATCAATTTCATAATCCGTCCTTATTTTACCATATCAAATCATATATAAAAATCTGTTACGGCGTGCAACCCGATCCCATCATATCAATATCAATCCTTCCTTATTCCACTCGTTGCAATGTGCAACCCGATCCATAAGCAAAACCAATAAATGTAATCAACTCAACAACTGAAATCACCAGAATGTCTACGATTAAAGAATATGAAAGCAAAGCCATAAAGAAACCTCGTATCAATTTAAGTAATGCTACAAGTAACACAAAAGTAACAAGACAAGCCAACGATATGACAATTAAAGTGTACAAGTAAGCAAGTAAGGCAAGTAGAAATTAATCATGAAATCATGAAAGAAACAAGCATTTCAATATAAGAGTAATAGGCGACAAGTAGCAAGTTAAGGCATATAAAGCAACTAAGACATGTAACGGTTAATGCATAGAAGGAGATAATTAACGAAATATGGGAAAGCATGTGAAAACAACTATTTTGACGGCATATATACACTCGTCACCTTGCATATACGCCGATCACATGTAATTCACATAGCACGTAGCTCAAGGGTCCCTAATTCCCTCAAATCAATGTTAGACCCAACAATTACGTCGCTCTACAAGTAAATCCAAGCTCGGTCGGGGCCTTTCCTCTAAAATTCACCTCCAAACCAATCGAATCTAACCAAAATCGACTCAATTACATCAAACAATGCTAGAAAAATCAATTACAATATATAAAGTTAAGATTTTTACACTTTTACCAAAAAGTAAAAAAAGTCAAACCCGGGCTCGCTTGGTCAAAACTCGAGATTCGAACCAAAATCTGATTACCCATTCACCCCCGAGACCGATTATGTAATTATTTTTGAAATACTACCTCAATTCGTAGTCTAAATCCGAAATTTACAAAAATTCCTAATTCTACTCAAATCTCTAATTTCTACCACGAAAATCTTAGATTTGATGTTGAAATCTTATGAAATATAATGGGTAATTAAAAAAATAGATTAAAGTCACTTACCAATGAATTTGGGAACAAAATATCTTGGAAATATTACCTCTAGGGTGTTTAGTGTTGAAAGTTTGTGAAAAATGAGCTAAATCCTGCATTCTCAACTTTTTGTCCAGGCGAAGATATCACAATTGTGACTGGGGTTTGCAAATGCGTGAAATCCGTCACAAATGCAAAGACACTCCCGTCCCTGCTTTCATCGCAATTTCGATTAATTGTTCGCAATTGTGAACTCTGGATATCCGCAAATGAGATCAAATGATCGCAATTGCGATCTTTGTTGATCTCAGGCCCCATTCGCAATTGTGAATAAATTGTTCGCAATTGCAAATAAATTGTTCGCAATTGCGATCATGACAGACTTAGGCAGGTATCTTGGATGGTTCAGAAAATTATCAAAGCAAGACTATACATTGAAGATGCAGGGCTGACTATGACAGAGGTGGTAGGTTGGAAGACCTTCTCAATCAGAAAATTGTATCAGCCAATGAGAGGGAGGTTCCAACGAGTCTCGTAGAGGAAAGTAGTTTGCAACAACCTTGGTGCTCCTAAGTGGCTGTTTATTTCTATCATGTATGGCAAGAAAGGAACATTAGAAAATTTCAGGAGAAACAGAGAACAGTGCAGGGATCATTAAGCAGATTATTCAAGAGGTAACATGTAAAGGGACACTAAAGCCAAAGCTAGGAAGAAACTTAGTTTCTTTTAATTTCTACCCTTAAGTGTACAAGCTGGATGTAGGGAAATAACAGTAGTAATGATGTTCTGGTTTGGGGCATGTCCAAAGCCAGTTGTTTGTGTTTCATACTTGCATATTTGCTATTGGTAAATAAAATAGTTTACTTACCAAAAAAAATATAAAAATTTAGAAAAATTTTGATAAATAAGTTTCAAATATTGTATAGAAAACAAAAAAATCCCTAAAAATAAAACATCCACACTGGTTACTAAAATGGATTTATAATTAAGTACTAATTGGCCGTCCATACTGATGCATTACAATAATTTCCCATTATTTTAATTGCAAATTGTACTGATTGTAAGGATTCTTTTCGATTTCTAGGAATCTAAAAAGAAATATAATTCTTTTTTCTCATACCAAAGATTGTCCAACTTGTTTAAGTTCACATCTAGCCCATTTGCGTTCTTAGGACTCCATACATAGGGTGAAAGTACACAAATAGCCCTCAAAAGTGGATGATGGTCTTGGATTTTTGTTCTGCTTGTTCTATGGGCGGAACTTTAAATTTAACAAGTTTTATCTCTTGCTGGTCTAAAGACTACCCCCAAAATCTTATTTCTTCCATTTTTGCCGTACATTAAACTTGATAATGCAAAAATCAAAACCACGACTTTAATATAAACCTCAACCTCCCCAATATTATAATAGCTACTATTACGATCACAAAGGGGTTTATGGCTCTGTCCTAAACAACTATCGAAAGGGCACAGGGGCCAGAGCTCATCAAGAATTATAGTTTATGTATAGCTTACTTCATGCCTGGTAGTTTTTAACAGTTTATATTTATTCTTTCTGAGACGCTTGTCAACTTGGTAAAATTGTTTTATTTTTTATAGAATAATTCAGTTAAATCTAACGAATTAAATATATCCTTGTTCCTGTGAATAAAGCATTAAATAATCCTTTGTTATTGCTTCTCATGAATTTTGCTGAGGTAATTAGCAGTCCAGATAATGGCAGAGCCAAGGGATTCAAAAAAATTGCAGAAATGTCACAAATACAATTTAAACTTACTACATAATAAAACAAGTCTTGAACCATCTTTTCCACTATATTAGAAACTTTCTTCATGTTAAGAGCATTCAAAAATTTATAAGTATGTAAAAGAAATTAGTTTTACCTTATTTATACAGTATAATTTTCTAACTTAACAAGACTTAGAGCCCGTTTGGATGGGCTTGTTGTATGTGACTTTTAAGTCAAAAGCCATAAGTTAGGAATTCTAGCTTTTAGCTTTTGATTTTTTTTTAATATCATTTTAGCTTAACAACAAGTGCTTAAAAGCACTTTTTTACTCTATCCAAACACCACAAAATAACTTAAAAACTATTTTGACTTAAAATCACTTTAAATAAGCCAATTCAAACGGACTCTTAATTGAACACCTTCAAACCATGTGGCTCGGCCAGAGAGTCCACACTTCTCCGTGTATTTATTGTTTGTGATTGGTATATGGCATATAGTACAATAATAGCTTTTCTCTTTATTCTTCAATTTTAAACATTAATTTGGATGGAATATATGAACTTGTCAAATGCTCACACGGATCCAAGATTTGAATTTTATGGGTTCTAAATTTTAGTATTGAACTTATAATATTATTAAAGTTATGAGTTCATATCTACTATTTGTTCCTATTTTAGATAGTTTTTACATATAAATTTATGTTCCACGTCGAAAGTATTGGGTTCACTTGAACCCGGTACTGATACGATGGATCCGCCCCTGCATATGTTGTCTAGTATTTATAGTGTACATAAAGCAACTCTTGAACTATCTTTCTTCCCTATATTAGAAGCTTCCCTCATGTCAAGGCGACTTAACAATATAATAAGAAAAATTAGCGGAATGGCCTCGTGGTCACTTAAACTTGTACCGGATTTTAAAGACAATACACAAACTTGCATTATTCTCATTTGAACACTCAAACTCACATATACAGTAACTAATAAACTTATTTGACCGTTGACCATACATATGTGGCAGTGGCAGTGGCAGAGATGATGTGGACAAGGTGGGTGCAAGTCACAAAAATTACGTGTGTGACTACAATAGTTTTGATTTAAAAAAAGCTAAAAAAAACAAATTAAAATGAAAGAAAATAAATCAAGTTCCACTTCACCTCCCCCCCCCT
>ML420642.1:0-23679 GCA_005239525.1 Nicotiana knightiana | reverse complement strand
CCCACACTCAGAATTAAATGAAAGTGGAATCAACCGTCGAAGATGGTGGGAACAGATCAGCCGGTTAATGACTTGAAGATGGAACAAATGGATACATATTTCATGAATCAAGCGGGTCGGGTCGAGTTTGGGTTACAGCAGAACAAGGTAAACAACAGTGAGATCGCTCAACTGCAGGAACATGTACATACGGAATACGAGAATTTCTATTTCCTCCTCTTTCGATAAGTTTTTCATAGCCGTAGTCGTACTCAAGTACCCTTGCAGGGGAATCCACTTCTGAGATGGAGAGCTCGAAAGCAAGAAGCAAGGGCGCAGCAGCCTTCGTGCCGCACTGGAGTAATCCAATATGTGGTTCCGCACGTTCCACCACTTCTCCGTTCATTTCCAATACTGATCGTGACTTTCCTTTGTCTTTGTCTACTGTTCATCCTTGACCTTCTTTCCGAACTCGTTAACACCGGAACACCCGCCATGAAGGTCACTCAAAGTAACCTACTCGAGCTTCGCCATTTGTATTGATATTCAATCACCCGGAAATATCCGCATCTGCGAATAGAAGCTGTGGAGGGAGATCCATGCAATGGCATTTCATCAACAGATACCACTTCTTCTTCCCTGCTTGGGCATTTGGAACTGCCTACCCGAAAAAAAGTTTTAGCTATTGATGTAATCTCTTGTCGATACTACTAGTCTTCTCGCTACCTACTAGAAAAATCCCATCAAGATAGATTGAATCGACGACCTATACTTCAACTAAAGGCACAAGGGCGTAGCGAGCACAGAACAGAGGAAATGCACATGGGTCTCCTTGAAGAATGGACCGACGTATGATTAAAGGTGCACCACTCGCTATATTCTTCGTCGAACTACCGCTGACACTAACTGCCACGGGAAATCCTTGGAGCATGTGCGATTTATTCAGGATCCTTGTCAAGAAAGAAGGATTTTAAGCCCAAAAAACAAGGTAAGAAAGGTGGGGAACAGCGGCCTCACACAAAAATATTTGTCTAAGCAATCTCAAAGAGATTTTCAATAAGTCGATACCAAGATTTGCTTTCTGCGCCTACTGATGTGATGATAATTCATCAGCTTTTTTGCAAAGAAGAAGGGCCCTGTTCCTATGGGTTCACGTGCTAAGGCTCCACTAAAAATGCTCTTTTTCAAGAGAGAGACTACTGGCACGGAGTTAGCCGGGGCTTCTTCCTCGAGTCCTTAGATCGTTCCACTCGTTTAAGAATGCTCATACAGTCTAATAAAATAATAAAAAAACCCAAAGAAAAGAAGGTTTCGAGCTTCCAGTTATTCTGGATTGTTAACATGGTTCGAAAACACCCGATCCCATTCCGACCTCGATATGTGGAATCGTCTTGCGCCATATGTACTGAGATTGTTCGGGAGACATGGTCCAAGCCCGGTGAAAAAAAAAACATAAGAAGAGTCCTGGATTGGCAAAGTGGAGGTGGTGGTGGAGATGGGGAGCATGGGTTGTATGATTTAACGGGAACAGTTGATTAATCTTACTGGAGTCAAACACAGTGGGGCGAAAACGACCACTCACTCAACTTTCTGCCTTGATCTTTGTCTCTTTTTGAACTTTTTGAAAATATCAGACGAAAATAAGCGAAGTGAAGTTGGATTATTAAAAGAAGGGAAAAAAAGGAAGTGGAGAACTATACATGTTTGGTATGTATATTCAATTCTCATATTTTTAAGTTTAGACGTGTTTTAGATTTGACTCCTCGCCGTTCTAATTTTTATTCCACTGTCACCGTCTTTTGTTTCTCCATTTTAGTTAGCCGGCTCACCATAGTATTGGGCGACCTTCATTGTTTCAAAACCATGGATTCCTATTTATTTTTTCTGAAATTTCAAAATTAAATTTATTTTTCTAGTCTAATCATGAGGATAATGGTGTTGTTGTTGGACTTTAAGTCATTGGGCTTTAAAGACAAGGAGTGTGAATTGGAAAATGGTGGGAAATAAAATGGAGGAAAATAAAAATTTGAATCAAGTGAGCTTTGTCATGAACTTTGTACCACATTGGTGAAAGACAACTACACTTGTGTGTATAAATATAGGGTTACTTCTTAGAGCTCTTAAAAGGAGTTGAAGAGAATGAACCATCGCGCCGTCGTCGTCGCTCGGCTTTAGATTTGGATTTGGATTTGTCAAATGATCGATCGATAAGATTATTTTTTGGACAAAAGTTATTTAATTAATTATTTAAGAATTAATTATGTGACAGTCAGTTCATTAACGGAATTAACTGGAATGTATAATCCAAAACGTTGAACGTTGCCTTTCCCTTCACACCTCTACCTGAACAGACACCACACCTCTTCCGACAATTGCCTATAAATTCCGAGACATGGCTTCCTTTTCACTGACTGAAAATCCAGAATTTCCTTCTGAAAAGTACTGCATTCTACTTCGCAGTCTCTCTCTCAAATTCGTAAGTGTCATTTTGCTTCGTTCTTTGAGTTCGTTGGTATCCTGCAGTTTGTATTGCCACTGTTGCGGGAAGGTTTATTCCGTTTCATCCTGAAAGGATTTAATCCATTACCTTGGCAACTTGTGAGGGGGTTAAAATTCCTTAAGGACGCACAAGGAAATTGTGGACTCGGAATATTTCTTATCGTTTACAGATTTTCTATTTCTTCTAACAGTTTTTTAATTTTTGTTTTAACACAGTATCGACAATAGTTGTAAATTTGATTTAGAAATAAGAGGGGGAAAGAAAATGAAGAAAAGGAAAAAAAAATAAGGAAAGGAATGAAGGTGGGTGAATGGAGAAGATGGTAGAGGTGGGTGAATGGAGATGACAAGCCTTTTTCTCTTCTTCTTTCTTTTTTTTTAATAACTTCTTTTTTGCCTATTTAGTATTTAAGAATATGACCCACAAATAACACGTGTCAAGTAATAAGTAGTCTAGTATATGAGATGTTGCACACATTACTGAATGTATTTATTTTTACTCATTCCGTCAAGTTCGAGTGTTCAAATGGAAAAATTCAAAGTTCGTGTATCGACTTTCAAAAGTCCTATAAATCTAAGTGGTAAGGAAGCCATGACGCCAACAAAATCCTCATATGTGCACAGTATAATTATCCGATAGAAATGAATTCAGTTGAACCCTTCTCCCCCGAGTCCCCCCTTCTCCGAGTATTTATTCTCAATGTTTGGTAGTAATAGTTTTATTTTTCTTTATTCTTAAATAGTAAAACATTAAGTTGGTTGGAATACATGAACTTGTCAAATGCTGTCTAGTATTAATATTGTATACATAACAGAAGAAGAGGTGTAGCATTTTCCCAGAAAACAGAGAAAGAATCCACTGTCCATTTCAAGAAGCACATCTTTCCTCTTTTTTCTCTCTCAAAAGTTCCGTAGTTGAAGCATATATTTCCATTCAGGCGCTTTTTTTCTTAATTTGCAGAAGCCAGTGAGCAAAAGCACATCTCTGCTTGAATGGTTGATACCATCAAAATTTTGATGCCCACTGTTATTTACTTCTCGTTTTTCCTCTCCTTTGGCTCTGTTAAAGAAGTCTGGTACTATCGTTGTATTGGCCTCGACCCTTGAGATAGATTTTCATATAAATTTATCCCGTCGTTTGCCTTGTGTCCTACAACTGCAGTGTTATTGTTAGATTTAAATGGAGAGAAAGTTGATGAAATCATTTTCTGAGAAAATATGCATGCAGAAGGCAATAAAGAAAGGGGAGGAATATAAGAAGGTGAAGAATAATAGTACTAGGTTGTTGATTACAGTCAATGTGTTGGGAAGTGCTGGGCCGTTAAGGTTTGTTGTGAGTGAAAATGATAAGGTTGTTGTGGTTGTTGATACTGCTCTGAAACAATATGCTCGTGAGGGCCGACTTCCAATTCTGAGTTCAGACTTCAACGATTTCTTTCTTTACTCGACCAATGCTGGTATTGATGGTACTTTACATGGCCACTTGATTCTTTCTCCTTTTTTATAAGAAAAATTATGCCTTTACCTTTTAAAACATTTCAGGGCTACTGTTAACCTTTGTTTTTCTGAACTGATTTTTCAGCTCTGGGGCCATTGGACTCGATAGGATCAGTAGGAACGAGAAATTTCAGCCTCTGTAAGAAGCAAAAACATCAGCTGATGACAGATGGAAGGGCAAATGAGATTGCTCAGAATGGGAAAAAGGGCTGGAAGGCATGGCTGACCAAGTCCTTTAGCTTCAAGATTCATTCCCATTGAATCACTTTCTTGTGCCTAAGTTAATTGTGGTTTCGTCAAGCCTATAAATGTATTAATAAATGATCTATATTCACTCTTAATGCGCCATATGTGGTTGGATTAGTCATGTCAATCGGTTCGAGATACCACGTGGTAAAAAAATTAAAGTATTTATGAGAATCAACTTTCTTTGGAACAAAAGTTCATTGTTGAGTTCAGTTGAACCCAGAATTTAAACACCGATTGCGGCACACTGCTCAACTAGTATTTCTAAAAGCTTTTAGTGTTTAGGATGGCAAGTGATTTAAATTAACCATTTTCAATATATATATACATATACATATATAAATTTTTTGTCAAAGTTAACAAGGTCGATGATATCCCTCAATATTAGACATTGGTCCGCCTCTGCCTAAGATAGCCTAAAAATCAAAGCATATTCAAGAAGAGTGATGTGGGGATGGGAAGTCATAGAGGTTTCCAACGATTTTGCTTTGAGCGATAAAGGCTAAAATCTTTCTAAAAGCAATTGTTTAAAGCTATATAAAATAGGTCATACACTTGAAATATCCTTTTATAATCTGCTGTTCTTAGTTTTCCTCTTTGTTCGGCTATCTTACTGCCACTATCAAATCTTTGCATCTTTTCATTAAAAAGAAGAAAAGAAAAAAAGTAGTCTCAACCGCCAAAAAGGATAGGACTTTTTTGACCAGTGTATAATATCCATTTTATTTACCAGTCCAAGTGTAGGTATAGATAAGTGCTACTAAAATGATTTATAAAGATTTTGGACTTCTACTCGTCGCTTCAGTATATTGAGTTTAATTGCCAATCAATAAAATATATATATATATGAAGAACATATAAATTAAGTTATCAAATGCAATTTTAAAAATATTTACATTAATTTAATATTTTACAATAAATATAGAGAGCTGTCAATTGTTTAAATGAATATCAAGAAAGAAAATTAATTAATGACAACTCACTTAGAATATATTTTGTCTCCTAATGTTTCATTTTTGTTGTCACACATTTGCATTTTTAATAATTTGACTTTTAATACTATACTATAACGGATTTATATGATGAATTTCGTAAAAAAATGACTTGAAATTTTCACACATTAGTTAAATCAAAGACTTTGTTTGGTTAATCGAGGCTTAATTATTTATTTTTAACGTTAAGGAGAATAATTTTTTTTTGTTGATTCAAAATTTAATATTAGCGCATCCCAAGTTTAAATATATATTTAACTATAATTATAATTTTTATCCAATAATAATCTATGTTCATTATAATAAAAAAATTGTTATGACATCACTTCTGGAATTTTTCTTAAGTACAACCATTAGTGTTGTTGAATCTTACCAACACTTGCCTTTCTTTTATATTCTTAAAATTAAAATATTTTCTTAGTTAGCTTGATACTTGAATTTTGTAAAAATTATACTTTATTGAGGTTACTACATTTATGATTGCGAGATATTTGTTCTCATTCCCAAGTTTGATTTAATAACAAAAGTTAGTTGACATTAAATTTAAATATAAGAAAAATAATTCAATGATTATTTTATTATTTAAAAAAAATACTCGTAAACCTTGACAAAGTACTTCAAAAACTGAAAAAGAAGAAGAGAAAAATAAGGATTCCTAAATCAAGAAAAGGAGAACAAGAACTACTAAACCTAAATTTTTATTTTAAAAAAATACTCCTAAACCAATATAAAAAAATTACTCGTCAAATGCTTGAAATTCAATACCCTAAATCTAAATATAGTTTATGTAAAGAACTCCAATCAAATAATATGATTTTATAGATCAAAATTTTAAGTGTTAGGGAAGAATTTAGTAATTATTCCAAAATATTAAGAAAATAATTAAATGAATATTCTTACAGTTTAGAAAAAAAGTTAAATTATTGTATTATCTAACGTGAAAGTCAGTTTTAAACGGTAAAAAGACAAACAATTGTGAGCGAACACTATCTCGATATATATGAACTATTAAAATACTATACAAATATTTTATTGAAAATTATGTTTGAGTGATAAAATAAAAGTTATAAAAATATAAGTTCTTGAAATAGTAATTATTGAACTTATCTAGCTAATATAATAAACAGAGAAACTATACACCATATAAGCTCTCAACCATGCAGGTCAATATATTAACTTAAAAATCATTACAAATTTTATATAGTATCATTACTTTAGTTTCACAAGTTATCGTTCTTCATTTTTAATTTTAGCAAGAACGCATTAACCCTTAAACATTTAAGTTATTATGTAAAAATTTAATTGAAAATTTTTATATATTCTTAAATTCATTATAGAAAACACAAATAAAGTCAACTAACTGAGAAAAGATACCCTTTTTCTCGCTGAAAAAATACAAATTGTGCTATTTGTTCAATCAATAAGGAAAAATATAATAATTATTTTCAACAAATTAGTAAAGAATTAAGTGTCTATGATTGTAATAAAATTATACATAATTCACGGGAAAAGGAGTACGCGAATACTATTTTAGAGGCAATAAAAATATAAAATTCATGTTAAATTAAAATTAGGTTTAGTTCTACCTTTTAGCCTTTAGTTATGTTCTTAAAGTTACTTGTTGAAAGGTGGATTATGAATATCCTTTGAAATATTCATGCTAAAAGAGTACAAATTTTATAATTTTGTCACAATAAAATAAGAATTCCTAAACCTAGAAAAGCTATGTGCACGAGACTTTATTTGTAGTTTTAAATTTATTCTCTTTCAATTAGCTTTGTTTTTTTGGTAATTAAATCTTTGTATTAACCACCAAAGTAATATTTACAAAACAGTAGGTCGACTCAACCTATCTTCCTTACCGGACACTATCAAACTATCCTCCATCTAACTTCCTATCAACTATAATTTTTAGTAATTACATTTAGCTAGCAAAATTTTTGTATATCCCTCAACTCTCGTACTACATACACGTGCTATCTTTTTTGCAAGGATGTCTCATATTGTAGCTGTTTTCCCAAAGACTCTTGAATTTCTCTCAATCCACAATGCATATACGTATTCTGCAACTAACATTTTAAGTATTCTGGCCATTTGCGATCTTCCTTTTGTCTTCTGCACTATCCATTCTTGCCACTATGTCCAAGAAGTTCAACTAGTCTGCATTTGAATCCATCGCATGAGTCTGCACCATAATTCTCTGCCATATACACATTCTGCAAATATATGCTCCCTTGTTTCCAAAGCTTGGTCACAAAAACAACATATCTCATCTATTTGAATCTTCCATTTCTTCAGTCTATCAGCAGTTTGAAGTCTGCCATGCATTAGTAACCACAGTATCAATACTGTTTTTGGCCTGGCTTGATTCTGATACATTAGCCCCTTCCATGCTATCTTAGGTATCTCTCCTATCAACTTTTTATATACCTCTCTGATCACTGTTTTTTTCTTGTCTTGATTGCTATTGATACTTACCACAGAGCTCCTTGCTTCAAATGTCTTCTTCAGCATCCAAGAGGCATGTTGAGGAACTCTCATAGTAACAAAAGACTGCTCTTTAATGTAATAACTATGAATCCATTTTATCCACAACTTGTCTTTCTTGTTTGCCAGCTCCCATGTAGATTTTGTTATTGCTGCTCTATTCCACAATGATCTAAGCCCAGTAAGCTTGAATACCAAAGATAACATGCTAAACCAGTTGAATTCTGCCTGCATATGATAATTTCTTTGTTGTCCAAGATGAGATTCTTGCCACTATTTTATCTATGGGTGGTTGCCATTGCATGATTGTTAGTTTCTTAGAGTCAAGTGGTATGCCTAAGTATTTAAAAGGCAGTGACCCCTTACTGTATCCCAGCTTCTCTTGTATCTCCTTCTGAGCATCCACATTGACTCCTCCAAAGTAGATAGAACTTTTTTGCCAGATTAGCACTAAGTCCTGAAGCAACTGAGAAAATCTTGAACCTGTCATGAATTAGACTTACTAACGGTGCATCTCCTCTTGGAAAAATCAGAAGATCATCTGCAAAACTCAAATGAGTTAGGTCCATCCTTGCACACAAAGGATGGAAATGATATGCTTTCTCCTGTTTTAAAGTCTTTAAGTTCCTGCTGAGATACTCCATGGCTATGGCAAATAGAAAAGGTGACATAGGATCCCCCTGTCTCAGTCCCCTAGCTGCATCAAAGGGTTTTGTTGCTTCACCATTTACAAGGATTGTATAGTTTACTGTTTTCACACACTCCATGATCCAGTTACTGAATTTAGTTGGGAAGCCCAGTTCTTCTAGCATTGAATTCCAACTTTAGTGCCTCGGAACAATAGGATTAAGCATAATGTACTAACAATTTCCATACCCTTCCTTCAGTCGCATTATACGATCATCACTTGAAAGATTTCTTTCTCTCAACCACCTGATAAATTCTGTAGATAACTCATTATTCAATGGATCCACTTCAACAACTATTGACTTGTCTACATAAGGAGTCACATTTGCACCACAACCACTCTTAACCAATGCTCTTAACCCTGACTAAAAATCAGAGATATAAAAATCGACCACATGCCTCTGCAAACATTATGGACAAAGAATACCAGTCAGCAAAGTAACAATTACAAGAATTTGATTGAATCTAAACAGGATACCAAGAGTAGGAAATCTGCATAGCAACTCACTACCGAAGATCTGAGGCCCCATGTAAAATGACGATGAGTAGGATTTGCAGCATTTGAATCCATCCTCAATACTCATATAAACTGGTAGATGTATAGACACACCTAGGAACTTTTTGAAAGGATGACTCAAGAGGCACGTTTCCACAAGTCACCACCTTCATGAAAATATAGTGTTATAGTATGTATAGTTCGGACATATGTCAATCAACAACTGGAAAAGAAAATGTTGAACGGAAGAATCTCAATGTTCATATGTTAAAACATCACTTCAGAAGAATCTCAATATTCATATGTTAAAACGTCACTTCGGACAAAATAGAAATAATAGCTTTTATCCTATAAAGAGACGACCAATATCCCGCAGTTCTATCCTAGCAACTTTCTACAAGATAAGTGTCTAGTATATTATGGTGAAATATTTTCCATATTTTGAATAGTATTTTCTTTCAGATTTATCTTTACATGAAAAGTGGTTAAATTTTGATTACTTTTAAAATTATGGCTATTTTTCAATTATAACTTGTAATCAGACTATTTTTGAATTTCTATCCCTCACAGGCCCATCACAACGAAACACAAGTAAAAAATTTCATTCTACTGCAAACGTAACCTGGTGGAAGAAACCTTCCCTGTATCAAATCATAAACCCTACTATGCAACGTTAAACCCCCAAATTTGCCACTTCTGAGCTGCTAGAAATTCACCGGAAACCGCCAAGCGCCACCAGAAATGGCGTAAATAGTATCAGAAACGGTTCAAAAGTTCACTGCTGAAGCACTCAAATCTGCTGCTAAACAATCTGAACGTTGCCATATTGTTCCTCTCCACTTTCGTAGAGCTATCAAAAAGTACCTCCAAGGTAAAGTTTCAACCTTTTTTATTTTTTATGCACGTTTGTTCAAATATTAACTTCATTAGGATGTGCTCGTTTAGAGTCTTTTGCTGAAATAGTTCCTCAATTATTACGTTTCATTCTTATAATATCACCTTTAACATATTTATTCCTTCATGTATGCAAAAGTTGCAATTTCAACATTACTGAAGCTGATTTTCAGCAGCTTTGGGCAAAAGGATTAATTTGTGAAACACCTGTACTAGGAGAGGTGGCAGGTACCTTGCGGAATTAGTCGGGTTGTGTGCAAGTTAGCCCGGATACCACGGTTATGGGAAGAAGATTAATTATTAAAAATGGGGTTTACTTATTTGTTAGTCAAGCTCTTGCGTCAAGATTTAGAGCTTGGTATTTCCGGTAGTAAGAGCTTGAAAAGTGTTTGATGTAACATTCATTTTTCTCCTTTACATATATTTTTATGACTACTCTACTGCTGGATTTAGAAAAGCTGATAAAGGTGGCAAAACATGTCCTGTAATTTCTGTAGGTCTTAAAAATTTGTCACTCATTCAAAGTTATGGAAGTATTCAAGCACTCTCTCAAGATGTCAAAAAGAGTTACAGACAACATGATCTTGTGATTGTTGTAAGTACAATTTTGTTGTAGTTTGTTACCTCCTTAGAATTTTGGTTGACTTTATCGATAAAGTAGGTCTTGCTTTCATCCAATTAGTGTTTGTAGTTATTTTCTCGTCTGAAGTTGTTATGGAATTTGTTGTCGTTTTCTCTGTGAGGATTTTAATATTTCGTGAGTTATATCTTGTTTTGCGAATTTTGAATTTGGTGTCTCTTAGTTTTTGTTGTTTCTTTTCTTTTGCTACCGGCAGTCAAAAATGTCTAAACGAAACTCGTGGTCTAAAGCAAAATTTTAATGAGGGGTCTTAATTTTATTTTGTCAATCTTATAGTTATCTTACAAAATATAGTATCAATATTATATTTGTTCCTTTTTTCCTTTATTTATTTTTGTTTATAGTGTAGTTATCTAATAAAATATAATATTAATATTCACATTTATAAGAAAACTCAAGTTAATAAGATGTTAGGCACGTAATTACAATTCGTTACCTTTGATCTTATTATAAAAAATATTATTTATCAATATGAAGATTTGCGTATCTTAATTCAAAAGGCTTTACTAGCCTTCCCCTTAAGCCACCCTTACAGTAGGGTTTTCGTTGTTGAATTTCCTTTTAGGGTTGTTTGAAAGAGTGACTCATGTTGTTAATGCTTTTCTAGTTGTTACTGCTTTTCTAGATGCTACTGTGTTTCAACGACTTGAGGTTGCTTTTGATGTTCTAGTCATTTCTCTATTACACCATGAGCGTATCGCGCTTATTATGCATTGGTATATTTTCTAGCCTACATTTACGAATTATTTTTGTATGATTTTTATGCTTCTGCAAGATTTATTTTGCTATAATTTCTTTCTACGCATAAATTAGATTTAATATTCATGAAAAATATCCTAATATATGAAACAAGAAAGAGAAAACGTCAATTACTCCCAAACACTTTAATGTTTATACTAAAAATTAGCTGAGATTTATGTATAAAGGATTGTGTGATTAAGAGAACCTCTGCTTATAGAGGACTTATGGTTGCTTTAAAAGACAAATTATTTGTAAGCAAAGCAGAATTTAGTAGATTATTGCAAGCAGATTATTTCTAAGGATTATGTTTTGTTATGGCACAAAAGTATTGAATCTTAGCTTATGGATGAATTTATCCGCCCCATCATCTTAGCTTCTGTCTTGACATTATTTTGCATAACTATTTTGTTGTTCTGGCCTATCCTCAAAGTTTAAGTTGTCTGTGAAGATTATTTTATCTCTGATAATATAATATTGTCTTATGACTATATTTTTTAGCATGCTTGTATTCCCAAATACTTTGATACTTTCTGGTTTATACTCCATTATATTTGCTCGTTAATTATATTGTTGTCTAATGCTTACGTGGTAAGTTTGGTGGATGATATGAGGATTATATTTTTGAAGATTTCCTTTGATTGTATTTCTTTGGCATAATATTTGTTTGCTGTGGTTGAGGGAGAATCAATTTTTAGATTCCATAGGTACTACTATAAAACATTCCTCAGTTTCCATTTCTTACGTATGTTACGTTTTTTTGTTGAATTTTATAGAATGCCTCTGACTGACTTGATAGTTATAATCATGTCATGCGAATGTGTACACAATCACAATAATATTCATACATCTCATTCAAGATTACATTGAAGGAAAATAAACAGATTAATTAACTATTAATTTGGAAAATAAGAAATCACCAAACTTGAAAGAGACAATAACATCTCAAAGACATGGAGGTGAGTCCATTCACATTATTAGAACGATGGTGCGACCCAAGTTGGAGCGCAAATACGAGTTAGTGACAATCCAGGATAAAAAATTTTAATTTTTCCACTTTCAAGATCTTAAGCCCCCATATCTCTTCCGCCCCCTCTTTCTAATATGCGGAAAAAATAAGTACAATCATTACTAAAATATATTTGATTACGCTTGACTCTGATAAACTTAGAGGAGTCACAACTACTTGCTCCATTACGGCCCAAGAAAATTGATGATTCTCCCAAGGTATTAATCTCCTTCAATTCACCTTTGATTACATCTAATTCAAATACTCTAACTTTATAGGTTTCAGCACTACCGTTTGGACCCTCTGAGGCAAATCGGCTAACCAATAATAGTGCACCTAATACCTCTACTAGGTAGAACTGAACTAATGACCGTTTAAACATATCATCCTGAAACCAAACAAGATCACGTGGCTCTCCACTTGGTACATCATAAACCCAGACTTGGCCAGAGTAATACACAGCGTAAAATTTACCCTTATAGTATTTGAGACTGGTAAATCCGCCATTTACATTAGATCTGTCGATTTGAATATTAGTCCAGTTTTGATCTCTAGGTCGCCAAAAAGCCAAACCATTTTTATATCCATAAAAAGAAAACCATTAATACATAATCAGATGTAAGAGAAGGGCTAGCAGATAACACAGCTTGATCGATGCATGGATATCCTCCATCTGTATCGTCACAATCAAAAGCCAATAAGGCCTGTTGTGGAGGAAGTTGGATGTCACGACCCATTTCCGAAGTCGTGATGGCGCATGTCGTGAAACCAGACAAGTCACCCATTTTATCTAACTAAATACAAATTCCCATAAAATGCCCCTTTTTAACAAATTCTGAAATCAATAATAATAATAATAAATTCAGTATTTTGGGAAAAACCAGTTTATAAAATTCAAAAGACTAAATCCTACCAATCCCGGTTCCAGTGTCACACAATCATGAGCTGCTAATACTTAATAAAAATCAAAAAAAAAATGACTAACATAGTCTGAAAATAAATACGACATGTAGAAAGGAAATAAAAGACGAGATCACGGTCGCCAACTGCTACCTCGTCAACTCTGATGAAACTGATGCGCTCCCTGACCCGAGCTGAACTCCTCTGTACCTGGATCTGCACACAAGGTGCAGGGGGTAACGTGAGTACACCAACTCAGTAGTAACGAAACCAAACTACGGACTGAGAGGTAGTGACGGACTAAACCTCCGACAATTCAAACAATAGTATATAAATTGGACATGACAGTAATATATCAGGAAATAAATACGATGGATCAAGATATGTCTGTAACTTTGCATACTAGCATGAATGCATATAGAACCATGAATGATGTGTACTCATTAATCAAGCTCTCATAAGGTGGTCCACTCAGTACTAGAATACGACCTTCTGGCCCAGGGAAGTCCATCCCGGATATTACATAAACACAAGTGACACAGTCATTAAGTACTGAGGAAAAAGGCTGATCCAACCCCCACGGAGAAATCCATCTCCGGAATATCTGTGCGCTCATTGGGGGTGTATAGACTCCGGAGGGGCTCCTTTCAGCCCAAACGCTATATCAAGCCAACGAAGGCATGATTTCAGGATCGCTGCAGTGTGCAGTCCGACCTCATAACTGTCTCAAAACCAGGCTCTAAGCCTCACTCAGTCAGTACCTTCCAGTCTCACTTACAATGCTCTACATATGCAAATCAGCCCAAATCAATGATAATGTAGAATAAGCTAGCAACTTACGAGACTGAGGCATGAAACATATACTATAACATGACTGAGTACATGAAAGCAATAATCACAGATAGAGACAGCAATAAGCGACCATTCCGGTCTAAACACATCGGCGTGAAGCCTTAGCATTTATACTTAGCATGATTTCTATTTCGTTCAAGGTAATTACCACCTTCACATTACAATATCAATATGGGATAACCAGTAGACAATGCCATGGGCTGAGCCAGGCTACAAATATTCGGTAAACGCCCGCATGCCCGTCACTTGGCAAGTGCGTCACCTTAATTAACAGCAAATATAAAATAGTTTAGGGTTTCGAACCCTTAGTTCCAAGTTTGGAAGCGTTACTTACCTCAAAACCGGCTAATACACTACTCTGCAGTGCCCTTGCCTCTAAATTCGGCCTACGAGTGCTCCAAATCTACCAAGTTCAGATTTTTATCATCAATATATGCTTAAGGAACAATTTACAATTGAAAATATCAAAATTCACCCAAAAATCCGAAACCGGTCAAAACCCGACCCCCCAGGCCCGCGTCCCGAAACTCAGAAACTTTTATACCAATTTATTTTTCGGCATCTCACGAGTCCGTACATATAAAGAACACTAAATTCGGAGTCCAAATGACCCCTCAAATCACCATTTTAAATATTCTAAATCTCAAGCCCTAATCACCCAATTTACACTAATATTTTCCTAATTTCCACCAAAATTCCGACCTTTAATCACATATAAACGAGTTTAGAATCCAAAAATCTTACCTTGGTGAAGAACTATCGAATTCCCTCTTCAAAACCCTTAAAAAAGCTTCAAACCCGTATGAAATATTGAGAAAATGGCTAAAATTCACGAGGGCACGTTTTTATACCTTCTGCCCAGTGGGTCCGCACCTGCGACCACTTACTCGCACCTGCGGATCCCAGGTCGCGCCTGCGGAAAAATCCTAAGGCCTCAATTCCCGCTCCTGCGGTTGAACTCCCGCACCTGCGGCCAATACCTCGCACCTACGGAATCCCCTCACTTAGCCAATTTCTGCATCTGCGGTGCCTCGCCCGCTCCTGCGGGACCGCACCTGCGGCTCCCCATCCGCAGGTGCAAAAACACCAGAACAGATACTCAGCAGATTTCCTAAGGCCAAAAATGCCCGATAACCACCCGATATCAATCCCGAGCCCCTCGGGACCCCAACCAAAGTTACCAACACATCCCATAACATCATTCAAACTTAGTTTCACTCTTAAAACACCAAAACTAACATCAAAACACCAATTTTACATTGGACTCAAGCATAAGAACTTTGAAAATTTTAAAATCCACCAATGATGCCGAAACCATCCAAAACAACTCCGATTAACCTGAAATTTTACAGACACATCCAAAATGACATTACGAACCTGTTCCAAATATCAGAATTCCATTCCGACTCCGATAGCCTATTTTTCACTGCTGACCGAAAATTACCAAAAACTAACTTTCGCCAATTCAAGCCTAATTCTACATCGGACATCACAAAAATATCTCGAACACATTTCGAAGTCCCAAATCACCTAACAAAGCTATCCGAGCCGTAAAATCCGCATTCCGAGGTTGTTTCCCAATAAGTCAACTCGGTTGACTTTTCTCATTATAAGGCTATCTTTTAAAGACTAAGTTACTGAGTTCTCATTTAACCATTCCGATTTCAAGTCTATCAACTCTAACACATCCATAATAGAATAACCAGTCTATAACAAGTCAATAAAGGTAATTATAATGCAGGTTTTTACGTAACGACAGGTCGGGTCGTTACATTGGATTAGGGTACGGGAGAAAGGATGCAACAAGTTTACCTCTCCAGTGTATGACGCGGTGCAGATCCATCCCTCAGATATAAAACACTTTCGCCCTCTAGCTTCGGGGAGAAATATACGTGAAACTTTCTGCTTGGAAAGAGAGTAAAATTCTCGATAATCATCATCTTTATCAGCCAGCATTAGCAACGGAATTTGGGGCGAAAATACATCAAAATTATGCTTGGGGGCAGCAGTTCGCCATGAGGTACAAACAGCACCAAAAGCAATGAAATCTTCAATCATCTTAACACGATGCGCAATCGGAATAAGGAGGTCACGAGGCAGTTCTACCCAGTTTGCCATAGCTTAGAAAGAAGAGGATGTAACTCTATTAGGGCTAGAAATAACAATTGCTTATTGTGTCGACTTTGACGACATTTATAACCAGTACAATATATCCTACTATATTGACTAGGATTTGGATGCGGATGGGAATACCTAGGAGTAGCAAACGAGCGGGTCGGGTCGGATATGGTTCGGGTCGAAACGACTCATGGAAAAAATGGATAAATTATCCCTCCTGACCCATATTTAACACGGATAATAAACGGTTTAACCAACGGATAAAATGAGTAACCATATTATCCATTCATGACTTCACATTAGCCTCAAGCTCTAATATGAATTTGTTGCCCCTTGTAACAGAAGAACATTACTGAAATAAATTTTCAATAATTGCATTATCCATATTTTACCAATTTGGTTACTCATTTTTCTAATGGATAATATGGGTAATTATTCATATTCGATCCGATTTAAAAAAGTCAGTTATCCAACTCATTTTTAATGGATTCGGTTGGGTAGATAACTATTATTTTTAACCATCTTGCCATGTCTATGAATACCATTGATAAGAACAGTTCGACTTTATTTCGACTTTGAATCCTGGCCCAAATGTCTAGCATGGACATAGTGAGGGCATTTGCATCTATACTCGCTTTTTGTGACACGTTTTAACTTGTGCCCGCTTTGCAAAAAAAATTGCAAGTGTACTCGCTTTTTCGCATAACTTCATCATACGGGGCTGAAGTAGCAAAGACAATCACGCAAAACTTCAGCATTCTAGTAGACGGGCCTGAAGTAGCAAGTGTGTTGAACCAAGTGTGCTGAAGTTTTTGTTTTGTAACTGGCGAAAGCTGAAGTTTGTGTTTTTGTAACTAGCGAACTTCACCTCTAGAGCTGAAGTTTTTATTTTGTAACTAGCGAACTTCACCTCTAGAGCTGAAGTTTTTATTTTGTAACTAGCGAACTTCACCTCTAGAGCTGAAGTTTTTATTTTGTAACTAGCGAACTTCACCTCTAGAGCTGAAGTTTTTATTTGTAAGTACTGAAGTTTTTGTTTGTAATTGATGAACTTAAGCATAGTAGCTGAAGTTTTGTTCTCTATTTTCTGAAGTTTTTATTTGTAATTACTGAAGTTTTTGTTTTGTAACTGGCGAAAGCTGAAGTTTGTGTTTTTGTAACTAGCGAACTTCAGCTCTAGAGCTGAAGTTTTTATTTTGTAACTAGCGAAATTCAGCTCTAGCGCTAAAGTTTTATTTTTGTAACTGGCGAACTTCAGCTCTAGAGCCCCATGCTGAAGTTATTTAAAAATTGGGAACAAGTTAAAAGTTTTTTAAAAAATGGGTATATGTTAAATGGGGCGACCAAATAGGGTGCCCCGTGCAATTTTTACACATAGTGCTGGCAAACTGAACTTTAAAAAAAAAAATTGTATATACTATAATAAGGACTTATTTAACATTTTTTCATAGTTTTCCAGTTTTCAATAAATAAATTTTAACTTTTTTAACAATTTATATACATACAATTCCTTAAAATGCTCTCACATCCGCTATTAATACATTCTTTCCTTTTATTTTCTCATCTCCTTTCTCCTTCTTATTCTATGCAATCAATTCATGTAGCTTTTAGGTCTCCACAAAAATCACACATAATGGTTGGCACTCATCAAACATACATATGGTTTATTGCATTAAATTTTATTAATGTAAATTAATATAGCTGCTAAACATTAAATTAAAAAAATGATATTCGGGTTTTATAATTTTGTGATTTGTTTGGATTGGGTGTTTTTGCAAGTGATTAAGAATATTCTTTGAATTTTATATCTCAATTTTACTGAATAATGCGTAGTATGCATGCTCGATTGTTCGTTTCGTTCTTAAAGTGCACTATCATCCGTTGAACCCCGTACACGATCCCAACTTAATCCTTGGGCTTTTAATCCGACTTCAAAGCTCCAGAATAGCTTGAATTCATTATAGATCTGAATCACTCTTACAATGCATAAAACATATATTTACTGTAAAACACTAGCGATTAAAGCTCAAACTCAATCAAAGTGCAATAAATTAAAGTGTAATAAGCGACTAGAATACGCAATTATAACCTATCACGAGGTGTTCCAAGAAGTGTTGCCAAAGGATTTTCCACTAGTTTGGCGTCCGAAACAGCTGTTTAGAACTCGTGGTTCTCACTTTCTTATGACTATTCGCATGCTTCTATTCTCAAATACTAATATCTTGACCAACACTTTGACATTTATAGTAGTTTCAAAGTATTTAAACTTTATACAATGATGCACAGAAATGGTATAATAGTAAAACTGAGAACTGAGAAGTACGCTTTGCATTTTATTTTCTCAAATTTTTTGGGATAGAGGTGTCCGTGAATACTTAGAGGAGAAAGTAGCACACGGGAGATTTTCGGTGATATTAATTTGTGATAAATCTAGCGGAATTCCAGTTTTACGTCTTAAAACGCCAAAAAATGAGGAACGGTCATGGCGAGGCTATAACTAATATTTCTTAGGTTATTTTTGATGGGCTGTCAAATTTTTAGGCGATTCGCGTCTGGAACCCAGACCCATGCAGATGGTGTGGGCTATAACTGTGATTACCCAAAAGGTCATCTTGTGTAATTTAGCAGAAACTATATTTCGAGGCCCCGAAAGCCTCCGTTAATCTCACCTCGATATGCGTGCGTAACCCGGGCGTGTAGCCGGGAAGCTTTGATGTGAATACTTGATGAAAAGTTGATTTCATAATGATTAATTGAGTAAAGTTGACTTTGGTCAACATTTTTGGTAAACGGACACGGACCCGTAGAAAAATATGGGACTTGGGCGTATGCGGGGAATCGAATTCCGAGGTCCTAAGCCCGAGAAATAAATTTTTAAAGAAAATTATTTTCTGGAAATAATAAAGACTTTTGGAAATGATAATTAATGTGAAAACGATGTTGTCGGGCCCGTATTATGGTTCCGGAGCCCGGAACAGCTTGAATATATGTTATGTGAGTTATCTATGAAATTTGGTGTAAAACGGACTTGATTTGATGCGTTTCGGACCGGAAATGGAAAAGTTAAAGGTTAATGAAGTTTTGAAGATTTTCATAGATTTTGGTGTTTAATTCATTGATTTTGATAATATTTCGGTGGTTTTAGTACTTGAATAAAATAATGATTTGGGAGTCGTGTGTATTTTTGGTTTTGAGTCCCGAGGGCTCGAGTGAGTTTCGGGTAGTTAACGGGGTGTATAAAGTTAGAAAATCTGGTGTTTTGATATTCTGCTGGTGTCTGGTGTAATACCCTTCGCGAATGCGGCGAAGGGCCCGCGAACGCGAAGGGTAAATATCTTGGCCTAGGTTTTACTCTACGCGAACGCGTAGAGGGAGACGCGAACGCGGAGTACTGGACAGTGCTTCTACGCGAACGCGTCCCCAGGGATGCGAACGCATAGAGCTAGTATGGGCCTAGGGGGCTGGGTAGCGTTTGTTCTTCGCGAACGCGATCATAGGACCGTGAACGCATAGGCCAGGGGAGTTGAACCTACGCGAACGCGGCCAAGGCCTCGCGAACGCGTATGTCAGGAAAGTCAAACCTTCGCGAACGCGGCCATGGGCCCGCGAACGCGAAGGGTAATTTTGTCCAATGATTTTTAAAGCTTAAAAATAGAATGCATTCGGAATTTAACCCACTTTTTCTCAAACCTCTTCTTCCCCACTCCCCCTTAGGCGATTTTGGAGACTTCCATCACCATAGCTTCAAAGGTAAGTGATTCCAACTCCAATTTCTTCCATTTTTCCTTCATCAACACAAGAATCTAGGCCCAGAATCATGAAAACAAGTAGAAATTAGGGGATTTGAGTAGAGTTGGGGGTTTTGGGACTTTGGAAAATTCAACCTCAATTTGGGGTCGGATTTCAAAACAAATGATATATTTAAACTCGTGGGGGTATGGATGATCGGGTTTTGGTCCGAGCCTCGTGTTTGGACCAAGCGGGGCCTGAGGTCGAATTTTGTGGTTTTTGGAAGAATGCATGGAAATGGGTAATTAGGCTATGGAATTGAATTATTGAATCATTATTGATATACTTGAGTTAATTATGTCTAGATAATACCATTCCGGAGTTGAACTCTAAAGGAAAGGCGGTGTTAGAGGGTTGATTGCTATATTTTAGACCCGAGGTAAGTGTCTTGCCTAATTTTGGTGAGGGAATAGGTATTGTATTCTACGTGTTAAGTGTTTATCATGTTCAATGCATAGGTGAGGTGACGAGTACCTATGCATTGTGTGTCAAGCACGCCCGTGAGTCTATTTTCGATAAAAACCTTATTATTACTCCCATGTTCGTTATAATATGCAATTGTCTCTACTTGGAAGATGATAAATGTTGAAAACTCTGGTTGATGAACTCATGATGTATTGGTTAGATTGAGAACCCAATTGTAAGGGGTATATTTGAAATGATTGGTTATAGCTGAGACCATTGCCGGGCAATCTTTGCGATATTGACTGATACTTTCCCCTTGCCGGGTGATTTTGAATTGTATTTCCACTATGCTGTATTCCTTGCCATTGATATTGTCATTGTTTTGGTGAAGAAGAGTGTAAAAGAACGAAGGGTGATGTCGTGCCATGTTTATATTATTATGCACGAGGGGACATTCCGTGCCATGTTTATATTGTTTATGCACGAGGGGACATTCCGTGCCATATTTTATATTATTATGCACGAGGGGACATTCCGTGCCATGTCTATATTGTTTATGCACGAGGGGATATTTCGTGTCATATTTTATATTATTATGCACGAGGGGACATTTCGTGCCATGCTTATATTGTTTATGCACGAGGGGACATTCCGTGCCATATTTTATATTATTATGCACGCGGGGACATGTTGTGCCGTATCTTTTACTGTTTAATTTGTGTTGTCAATTCCCGTTATTATTTTCAAATATTTTAGATTGGTGTTTTCATTTCCGTCATTTCAGTATTTGCTATCTCTTACCCCCAGCATGTTCTTCCCCGTAATTGTCTTCTTGTTTAGTTTCTGCTATACTATTGAACTGCACAGGTACATTTTGTTGTTGTGTCCTAGCCTCGTCACTACTTCGCCGAGGTTAGGCTCGGCACTTACTCAGTACATGGGGTCGGTTGTACTGATGCTACACCTGCATTTCTTTATGTTGTGCAGATTACGCAGCCGGACCCGGTGGGCATCATTAGTGGGAGTGTCTTTCAGCTCATCCTAGAGGCTTCAAGGTATACCCGCTGGCATTCGTGGGCCTTGGCGTCTCTCCTACCCCTAGTTCTTCGTTTCTGTCTTGTTTTCCTCTAGTTTTCAGAGACAGTCATGTATTTCCTTTCAGGCTTTGTATTTAGCACTCTTATAGACAGTTCGTGAGTTTGTGACTCCAGGTTTTGGGAAATTAATGCGTCATTGTATTATGTTGTCTTTACTTATTTTTGAAACTATATTTATTTCCGTTGTTAAGTTGTGAACTGTTATTAGCTTATTCTATTAATTCGATGTTAGCATGTTAGTTTAACTGTACACGTTGGCTTGTCTAGCGGGTTCAACGTTAGACGCCATCACGGCCCATTGGTGGGATTTCGGGACGTGACAAGTTGGTATCATAGCACTAGGTTGCTTAGGTCTCACAACTCACAGACAACTTGGTAGAGTCTGAGGGATCATTACGGAGACGTCTGTATTTATCCCCTAGAGGCTGCAAAGTTAGGATGACTCCACATTTCTTTTCATCTCTGTCGTGCGATATGAATTCTGAGTACTGGTTGAGTTTCTATTCTATTCTCTCGCAGATGGCGAGGACGCGTGCTTCCCTTGGTTCCGCTCAGCATTCTGACACTCCTGCTACAGCTCCTATGAGGGGTCGAGGTCGAGGACGAGGTCGTGCTAGAGGCCGGGGCCGGGCTCAGCCTAGAGCAGCAGCCCCAGTGGAGGACCCTCAGGTCGAGTCTCACGAGGAGGTCCCAGTTCCGGCAGTCCCAATTGGACCAGCTCAGGTCCCGGAGGGGTTCATAGCTACCCCAGTGCTTCAGGATGCTCTTGTTCGTCTAGTCGGACTCATGGAGAGTGTAGCACAGGCGGGTCTTCTTCCTACTGCAGCAACCGTCTCTCAGGCTGGGGGAGGTACCAATACTCCTGCCACTCGAACACCAGAGCAGCTAGCTCCATAGTTTCAGACTCCGGCACCTCAGCCAGCCGGAGTAGCTTAGCCGGGTATTGCAGCACCGGTAGCAAAGGGAGAAGCTATGTCAGCGGATGCTTTGTGGACACTGGACAGGTTCACTAAGTTATCCACTGCTACTTTTACTGGTTCACCATCAGGGGACCCCCAGGATTATTTGGACAGCTGCCATGAGGTTCTTCGGAACATGGGCATAGTGGAGTCCAACGGAGTTGACTTCGCTACTTTTCAGTTATCTGGCGCAGCCAAGAGTTCGTGGAGAGACTATTGCTTAGCCAGACCAGCTGGGTCTGCACCTTTGACTTGGACTCAGTTCTCAGAGGTATTTTTGGGGAAGTTCCTTCCCATTACTCAGAGAGAGGACCTTCGAAGGCAGTTTGAGCGTCTCCAGCAGGGATCTATGCCAGCCACTCAGTACGAGACCAGGTTTATCACTCTAGCCCGACATGCTCTTATGATACTTCCCACTGATCGGGAGAGGGTTCGGAGATTTATTGAGGGATTGGCCCAACCTATCAGACTTCAGATGGCTAGAGAGTCAGGTACCGATATATCATTCCAGGATGCGGCCAATGTGGCCAGGAGGATTGAGATGATTATGTCACAGGGTGGTGATCATGGGGCTGACAAGAGGCCCCGTCATTTCGGTCGTTTCAGTGGAGCCTCATCTGGGGGGTAGGGATTCTTCAGGCAGAGGTCATCCTCCCAGACCCTATCAGTTGACACTTCAGGTAGCTCACAGTGCACAGTCAGCTCCTATTGGTGCACCACCAGCACCTATCAGTGCACCGCCGCTTCAGAATTTCCAGGGTGGTTATCAGGGTCGACAGGGCCATTTCCAGAGTCAGCATCCACATCAGTAGAGGCCTTGTTATACTTGCGATGGTTTGGGCATATTTCTAGGTTTTGCCCCCCGAGGTTCTGGTAGGTCTCAGTATTAGGGTTCCCGTGCCATGGTTCCCGCATCAGGCGCACCCCCACCCCTNTTGGAGGGGCTCAGCCCCGGTGCTATGCTTTTCCTGCCAGGCCTGATGCTGAGGCTTCTGATGCAGTTATTACAGGTACAGTTTCAGTTTGCGTCCGAGAGGCTTCGGTGTTATTTGATCCGGGTTCTACATTCTCCTATGTGTATTCATATTTTTTCCCTTATTTGAGTATGCCCTGTGATTCCTTGAGTATTTTTGTGCATGTTTCTACACCGGTGGGTGATTCTATAGTGGTAGATCGAGTCTACAACGCTTGCTTAGTAGTCATTGGTGGTCTGGAGACTCAGGTTGATCTTTTGCTTCTTGATATGGTTGACTTCGATGTTATATTGGGGATGGATTGGTTATCCCCCTATTATGCTATTCTGGATTGTCATGCCAAGACAGTGACTTTGGCTTTTGATCACGCTCAACTATGTCTTCTATAAAGACTAAACGGGCGTTGCAAATATAATTATGG
>MDKJ01124279.1:0-15609 GCA_005239525.1 Nicotiana knightiana | reverse complement strand
TGGTTTTGGGGTAAAAATTGCTAAAGTTGTGACTGCTTTTTGATGGGTGTTCCGGCGATTTTACTGGCTGTTTTTCATAGCTGAAGTTTCAGCCTTTCATTGCTGAAAACGGACTGTTTTTTAGGATGGTTCAGAGCTAATTTTGGATGGTTTTCTGCTAGGTTCGAGAGGCTATTTCGGCAGCATTTTTTGAGTGGAAAACAAGGCTGTTTTGATAGCGTTTTTGTGGTGGAGATGAAGGTGGGAAGCTGCTAATTTGGTGGTGGAGACGCTGCAGCTTTGAGTTGGTGTTTTCAGCTTGTTTTAGAGGTGGTTTGGTACTGTTTTTAGGTGGATTTGGACTGATTTTCAGGTGGAAAACGGAGCTGGACAGAAATGTAAACTTGGAGCTATGAATCCATGGGGTTTCAGGTGATTGAATGCGATCTTACATAGCTGGAAATGGAGGAAGGAAGGTTGAATTCGTGGGGGCTACGTTTCTTCCTCCGAGGAGAATTTTCGGCACTCATTCCCCTAGGGAGGGGATTTTTTCCAAAATTAGGTCCAGGTTTAGGTCTAGGGAAATGGGGTTTTTAAAGAGGGGAATTTGGTTGGGCCTGAGATTTTGGGCCCTAAAATTAGGTCAATTTGAAGTAAAAGGCCAAATTGTTCTCTCATAAACGGCCACCCTACTACTAATTGAATTTTTTTTGCAAAAAGACTAATTAGCATTTTAACTAATTGATTAATACTAATAAATATTTTTGTGATTTTTATATATTAATCTATCAATTAAGAGTAATTATTTTCTAAAATTCAAATTAAACCTAAGATGACATGTAATGAAAAATGTGACAATTTTATGATTTTTCTATAATATTAAAATATTAAACCTATATGAAATGCAACTAAATAAAGAAAAACTCCTAAATTTGGTCTATTTTTAGGAGTTATTCCCATGTGGGTCAAAATTAGGTGCTCACAGTTGCCCCTCTTTGCTCGAGAACACGAAGAGTTTTCGGGCAAAGATGAAGTGAGCAATTTTTGCCCGTTTGGTACTCCATTTGGAAGCATTTTGAAAAAGGTTTGACCGAACCTTGTTTTGGAGGCTGCCTACATATCCTTGGCTATAAAGGAATCACGTCAGTGTCGTTCTGGATGTTTTGGATTCAAAAGTTCGAGAGGGCGAGGTTTCGTTGAGGCTCCAGTCCGCGGTCCTACTATTACATCAAAATCAAAAAGGAAAAAGACTAACTAAGCCTATCAACTACGTGTTACAAGATTCCTATCTATGAGTCTTCTGAAGCTTGATCGTGAGTCTTGTTTGGTTCTTCATGCGGACTCTGGTCGGAATCTTGATGCTTGTTAGCTGCAGGTGCTGGTTCTTTCCCTTTTCAACTTCTCGGATCAAGGCAGGACATGCATAGCTTGTGAATTCAATTTGTCTTGAGCAGTCCACATCTTTTCCTCTTCCATACTTTGGGTTTGTCCTTCTCTGTTCTTATTTTATTTTATTCTGAATGGAAACTTCTTCTTTTGGTCGTCTCGAATCCATTGTAATCTGCGCAAAATCAAAAACAAACGAACGAAATTTCCTGCCCCAGTTTTCACCAAGAATATTTCGCGAGTTATTGTATTAAAATCTATGCTACTTTATTATTGAAAACAAATGAAAAGTCGGGAATGGTGTACCCGGAGTTATTGTAGACTAGGGAGTCGATACCCTATGCCTAAAAGTAAAATCAACTGGGGATTGGAGACCTATGTTGGACAAGATCGACAGGTTATGCTGTCCTCAAGAAAAGATCACCAGATTATGCCGGTGTCTGGGGAAGGATCAACGATTATGACGTTGTCAAGCAAGAGATCACCAGGTTATGCTGGTGTCTGGGAAAAGGTCAACAGGTTATGCTGTTGCCGGGAAAAAGAGATCAACAGGTTAGGCCAGTGTCAGGAAATGATCAACAGGTTATGTTGTTGTCAGGAAGAGACCACTAGGTTATGTCAGTGTCTAGAAAGGTCAACAGGTTATGCTGTTGCCTGGGGAAAAGAGATCACTGGGTTATGCTAGTGTCAGGAAGCGATCAACAAGTTATGATGTTGTCAGAAAAGAGATCACCAGGTTATGCCGGTGTCTAGAAAGGTCAACAGGTTATGTTGTTTCCTGGGGAAAATAGATCCCTGTTATGCCAGTGTCAGGAAGCGATCAACAGGTTATGCTGTTGTCAGGAAAGATCACAAGGTTATGCCGGTGTTTAGAAAGGTCAACAGGTTATGCTATTGTCTGGGGAAAAGAGATCACTAGGTTATGCCAGTGTCAGGAATCGATCAACAGGTTATGTTGTTGTCAGGAAAGATCACCAGGTTATGCCGGTGTCTGGAAATGAGACTCATCGGGTTATGTCGGCATCAACTAGGGAATGGAGACCTATGTTGGAAAAAGATTAGGGAGTGGATACCCTATGTCTAAAGTCATCAACTAGGGAGTGGAGACCCTATGTTGGCATCAGGTTATGCTGGCATTAACTAGGGAATGGAGACTCTATGTTGGAAAAGCAACTAGGTAGTGGAGACCCTATGTCTAAAAATAAAATCAACTAGGGAATGAAGACCCTATGTTGGAAAATGAGACTATTGAATTGTGTATCTATGCTAAAATGAATCCAGAAGGATTTTTTGTTTTTCAAATTATTATTTTTTTTGGTATCTTAGGAGAAGGATTCATCAGACTAAGACGTTTATCCTAGGAGAAAGATTCATCAGACTAGGTTTTCTATCTTAGGAGGAAGATTCATCAGACTAATATTTATGATCCTAGGAGAAAGATTCATCAGACTAGGTAATTTTTTTTTGTTATCTTAGGAGAAAGATTCATCAGACTAAGATTTTTATCCTAGGAAAAAGTTCATCAGACTAGGTATCTTTTTTTATTATCTTAGGAGAAAGATTCATCAGACTAAGATTTTGATCCTATGAGAAAGTTCATCAGACTAGGTCTTTTTTTTTCTTAGGAGAAAGATTCATCAGACTAAGATTTTGATCCTATGAGAAAGTTCATCAGACTAGGTCTTTTTTTTTCTTAGGAGAAAGATTCATCAGACTAAGATTCCGATCCTAGGAGAAAGTTCATCAGACTAGGTTTTCTATCTTAGGAGAAAGATTCATCAAACTAGATTTTCTATATTAGGAGAAAGATTCATCAGACTAAGATTTCGATCCTAGGAGAAAATTCATCAGACTAGGTCCCTTGTTTTTGTTATCTTAGGAGAAAGATTCATCAGACTAAGATTTCTATCCTAGGAGAAAGTTCATCAGACTAGGTTTTCTATCTTAGGAGAAAGATTGATCAGACCAATATTTTGATCCTAGGAGAAAGTTCATCAGACTAGGTCTTTTTTCTTAGGAGAAAGATTAATCAGACTAAGATTTCGATCCTAGGAGAAAGATTCATCAGACTAGGTTTTCTATCTTAGGAGAAAGATTCGTCAGACTAAAACATAGATCCTAGGAGAAAGATTCATCAGACTAGGTTTTTTATTATCTTAGGAGAAAGATTCATCAGACTAAGATTTCGATCCTAGGAGAATGTTCATCAGACTAGATCCCTTATTTTTGTTATCTTAGGAGAAAGATTCATCAGACTAAGATTTCGATCCTGGGAGAAAGATTCATCAGACTAGGTTTTCTATCTTAGGAGAAAGATTCGTCAGACTAAGACATCGATCCCAGGAGAAAGATTCATCAGACTAGGTTTTCTATCTTAGGAGAAAGATTCGTCAGACTAAGACATCGATCCCAGGAGAAAGATTCATCAGACTAGGTTTTTTATTATCTTAGGAGAAAGATTCATCAGACTAAGATTTTGATCCTAGGAGAAAGTTCATCATACTAGTTTTTCTATCTTAGGAGAAAGATTCATCAGACTAAGATTTTGATCCTAGGAGAAAGTTCATCATACTAGTTTTTCTATCTTAGGAGAAAGATTCTTCACACTAAGACACCGATCCTAGGATAAAGATTCATCAGACTAGGATTTTTTATTATCTTAGGAGAAAGATTCATCAGAACAAGATTTTTATCCTAGGAGAAAGTTCATCAGACTAGGTATCTTTTTTTATTATCTTAGGAGAAAGATTCATCAGACTATGATTTTGATTCTAGGAAAAAGTTCATCAGACTAGGTCTTTTTTTTTGTTATCTTAGGAGAAAGATTCATCAGACTAAGATTTTTATTGGGAGGAAAATCCATCAAACTAGGACTTTTTATCCTAGGAGGAAAAATATGAAGAGTAATGGCGACATTTTAGAAACTTCCCTTTTTCGGCTCTTCTCTTCTTCTTTTTTTGAACCACTTTCGTTGCACTACTTTGTTCCTGTTTCAAACAAAGAAATTTTTTTTAGTTTTAAAAGTGGTGGTCGGTTTGTGGCCTTGAGTCCTGGGAAGCTTGGTTTTTGCTCAATCAGTCCGAGTCGGTTTCAAGAGACTTTTTTGCTCTGCATCAACCCTTATTATTTCACACCCAGTACCATTCGTACTTGTGGCTTAGTCAGACTTATCCCAACAGGAGATCTTTGCTTGGATAACCTTTTCTTATTTCGTGAATGGGTTTTGCTTTTGAGCAATTTGTCCGTCAAATAGAATCACAACTGGTAAGTGCCTTTTACACAATGTGCACACTTCATAGTCCTTGTTCGGTACTACAAAGGATCTCAAATTAACCTTGAGGGGCTATCTTTGCTTGCTTCAACCGAATAGGCTGACAAGATTCTTTGGGGGGGAAGCCTTTGCATGAATCTTCAATGCATGTTGACTGTAAAAACTGAGTGCGCTGGCAAAATTTACTTTGTGCAACTGAAAAACTAGTAGCAGATTTTGAAATCTTTTCTTGCTTGTTTTGACAAGGACTGACTCAGAGTGAAGGACACAATGATGCAAAGAAACAAATATTAACAAGAAATTCCCCTGCTGGAAAGGACAGAAGGGAGAGCCCCTTTTTTTTTCTTTTATTATTTTATTTTGCGGTAACTAGCCTTAATGATTATGACATGCATTTTGGACTCAACAGCCTGATCTATCAAATTGGTCTAATCTTTCCTTTTACCATTCTTATGACCTTTGAAGTCGGGCTTGTTTGTGCCAATTCTTTGCATCAGCTTCACGACTCACCTTCGACTAGTGGTGCCCCGAGGGGTTTTCACCAACAAGTCTCTCTCATTTATTTTTCTCTACTTACCATCGCCTTACAGTGCCCGTGAGGGTTTTCAATAGTAAGACTCTCTCATTTTTTCTTCTTTATTTTTTCTTTTCTTTTGCTTTCTTGGATGATCAACTTGACAGTGTTTTATGTCGCGTGACAGCCGTTGCTCATTGCATACTTCAATTGGCATTCTTGAAGACATATCGGGAGGTCTTTATTTGGAAGGTTTTTGGATAGGATTGTAAAGGAGGGTCGGCATGAAGGTTTAAAGTAGACTCAAAATGAGGGGTTGTAGACTTACAACCTTGGAATCGACTCTTTCAAAAGTGAAATAAACTTTCTTCCCCAGTTTTAGCAACTGGGGAGTTTATGGATTTTTCTTCTCTTTTTTTTATAATTCTTATTTGGTTAGACCGAACCATGTAAGGCTGCCTACGTATCCTCTTTTTGTTAGGAATAAGGTCTAACATAGTTCAAACATCTAACCTAACTATTTTTCATCTTTCTTTCTTTTTCTCATGTTTTTCTTTTTTTTTTTCATTTCATTTTTCTTTCTTTCTTCTTTTTTTTCAAAACAAATTGCCCAAGATTTTATTTTCTGAGGGCATAGACCTTTAACTATTCTTTTCTTCTTTTGCCTTTTACCTGACTTTCTAAGAATTGCCCCAGTTTGTACTGTTGGGACATGAACCTTTCTTTTCAATTTTTTTTGACTTTTGACTCTAAACTTGATTCCAAAAGAGGGTGGTGAAAGAAAAATGACACATGCTCAAAAGGGGTAACAAAGGGTATAAAGTGTTTGGGTAGCAGAAAAAGGGCCTCCCAGCCTCGAGAACGCCAAAACATATTATCTTTTTGCGATCATAGCGTTGATGAACATGTCTATCTTCTTGGTGTGTCGTGGTCGAAAGACACTTTTCATCCATTAATGCCAAACTTTCGACCAAGCTTCAATTGATTAAACATCCTCAAGCCTGATCTTCACAACGATTTGAAGGTGAATTTTACTCGACCTTAGTTCCAAAGTATCTCAAATCTTTATTCATCCTCCAAAGTGTCTCTTTCTCACTTATCTCATTCAAGACTAAATCGGTTTTTTAAGATCTGACCAAAATTTCCGCATGCATGTCAATACACTAAAACTAGAGAGAAAGGAACTAAGCATGGAATGACACAAAAGGACAAATTGTATTTCATTGAGTAATGGATGGAAGGGCTTAACAACAAGACAAACAACCTAAAATCCGAGTTACAACCCTAGAATAACCCGAATAATGAAAATAGCAATAAAACAGACAGACAAGACTCACACAAACAGAAAAGAGGGATAGAAGGGTTTGACTCAATAAAACAAATAAAATCTGGATCACAACCCTGAAATAACCCAGATAGTAGAAAAATCATCAAAATAAGCTACCATTATTCCTTCCTAATAAGGAGGGAATGAATTTTCAATTGCTAAGCTTGACACTTAGCCACAAATTCTCTCATCATAATCAGCAGAGCTTTCTCCAATTTCAAAATCATTAATTTCAGTCAGCAAGTTCCCGAGAGGATTCTTATACTTCCTGCCACCATGCATCATCCCCACAAAGTGTGCATCATCATGTGCAGGTAAATGATTATGCGTGATATTCTGGGTGTCAGTGTCTTGGATCACAATCAGATTTTCTTGGATCATCCTTTCTATTTCTCTTTTCAAATCCCGACAGCTTTCCACATCGTGACCATGGGCATTGGAATGGTATTCACACCTTTTAGAAGGGTCAAAGCTTCTTGCACGTGGGTCCACATAATTTGGAGGAGTAGGTGCAATCATGTCATAATGCTTTAGTTTCTCAAACAAGCTTTCATAAGACTCTCCTATTGGTGTAAAATTATCGTTCAACCTTTGTTCCCCTCTACACCCCTTGCTTGGATGCGGTTATAGGGCACTTGAAAATTTTGTGGAGGTTGGTGGAGATTTTGCAGTGCTGACGCTCGCCTTCTGGGGTGCCTTGGTGGATGGACAACATACTCAGGTGGAGCAAAATAATATTGTGGATTATGAGGTGGATAGTAGTGCTCAGGGGAAGCATCGAAAATCAGACGAGACGGGTCATACCTTCGAGATGTTCTCCTAGGACCTCTTCTCGACCCTAATGTCATCATAATTTCTTCATCCTTCTCATTTGTATCGCTAAGATTATCATATTCAATATGGACAGCCTGAGTTGCGGCTTTGAGAGCTGCTTGACTTATAATTTTGCCTGTCTTAAGGCCATTTTCTACCATTTCTCCCATTTTGATTGCTTCCGAGAAGGATTTGCCAACTTCGGACATCATGTTTTGAAAGTAATATGGCTCTTGCGCCTGAAGGAAGACATTGATTAGCTCGTGGTCATCCATGGGTGGATTAACTCTAGCCGCTTGCTCTCTCCATTTAATGGCATATTCCCTGAAACTTTCAGTTGGTTTCTTCTTCAGGTTGGAAAGGGAATTGCGGTCTGGGGCAATGTCGATGTTGTATTGGAACTGTTTGAGGCCTGATCCATGTCATCCCAGACCTACCAGCAAGATGTGTCTTGATCAGTAAACCATTCAGAGGCTACCCCCCGTAAGGTTTTCCCCAAAATAAGCCATTAGCAATTTTTCATTTCTTCCTGCACCTCTTAGCTGATTGCAATACCTTTTCAGGTGGGCTATGGGATCTCCATGTCCATGTCTTGAAACCAGGTGGCAAGTGGACATCGGGGAACATACATAGATCCTTGAAGGCAATACTCTTCTGACCTGCCAACCCTTGCATGTTTTTCAACTGTCGTTCTAAGCTATTCAATCTTTGGTCCATTTCTTCCTGTGCCATCTTTCAGGAAGGCTTCTCAATGTTTGCTGGAAGATCAAATAAGTACGAGTGGTACTCAGGAGAATAGTACTTCTCTTGATGGGTAGCAAATTGTGACTCATGAGTTTTCCTCTGTACCACTATTGGTTGTGGGACAGTGAAGACAAGCGTAACAACAACGGTTGTCTGATTGATTGTCAATGGCAAAATTTGGGAGCAAGCAACAGAAGTTCCAGCTGTAGTCGTGCAGTTGGGATAAGGACTGTACCCAGGTGGATAAGATTGATTAGGCAATGAGACCGGAATGGTAGTAGTTGAGATGGATGTGAACTCATGAGAAGAAAAGGGCGATCCATGGCCATTGGCCCATGCTTGACACATTTCAGTCATTTTCTGTTTCAGTACTCTATTTTCCTCAACCATGGTGGACTCTTGTTGAACCCTCTGACCCCTGAGTCTCATGACCGCCCGTAACAGATTCGATGTCAGTTGTCATTCTTTCCTTAGATTTTGTGCTGTCAGCTTACCACAAACCGACCACCTCAAACTTTCTTCACAATTCAAAATAAAAGACACGTTAGAATGGACTCAGTCGGTCCTTATTATCATTCTTTATTTTCTTCGCTTTCTTCTTTTTTTTCAAAATTATTCGATCGAACCTGATGTGGGTTGCCTACGTATCATGACGCCGCATGAATCAGATCTTGCGTAGTTCGAGAAGATCAGGAATAAAGGAAATAAACTAACTCTTTTTTTGAATTTTCGAATTTTTCTTAATTTCTGAAAGAAAGACTTATAAAGAAGAAAGAAAATATTTTTTGATTTCGATTCCTTTTTTTCTTTTCTTTTTTTCTATTTTTTTTTCTTTTTTTGAATTTCGAAAGAAAAACTTCTAAAGAAGAAAGAAAATATTTTTTGGATTTTTTGGACCTTTATGTTAAAATTATGAAAGACTTCTAAATAAAATATTTTTTGAATCTTGAATTTTCTTTTCAATTTCCGAAAGAAAAACTTCTAAAGATGAATGAAAAATATTTTTGAATTTTTAGAAGAAATTAAAAGAAAATATTTTTGTATTTTTTAAAATTGGGGCCTAAAATAAGACTTTCTATAGAAGAAAGTAAAGGAAATATTTTTGGGGATTCTTTTTTTTTTTAAATTGGGGCCGGAACCGATGAGGTTTGCTTACGTATCTCACATTCGGTGAGAATCAGACCCGCGTAGTTCTGCCGTTTTGACAGAATAGAGGAAACATGACTTTTTGAAAACATTGGCTTATTTTATTTTTTCTTTTTTTTTTCAAAATTTTGGCAGAGTTTCAGAATATTCAAATATCTACCTCCCATTCTTGATTTTTTTTTTTTGATTTTCTTTCCCATTCTAGAAGCCAGTCAACATGCGAGCCGAAATAAACAGATACACAAGTAGCACGTAAGATGCATCATGATGGTCTTTTAAATTGGGTACACTTATCCTAGACGGACCCAACCCCTGTGTTGAGTCCCCAAAGTCAGATGCACATGATGCAAATAAACGTTCCTACTAGGGATCCGGCATGAGGCTATGTCGTTCTAGGTTTGAACCCTCTGGTGTATTGTTCTAGACCTGGCTTAATCGAGCGGACAACGCGAGCCGGGGGGGGGGGCAGCGTACCGGATATACATAAGCTTCACCGGATTTGCAACTTGTCCGAATCTCGTACTAAAATTTGGATATGACTCTAACAGAAAAGAAGTCACACGAAGTGCACACTTCCCAGATGATTTAAAAGACTCAGAGAGAAGAGGGTTTCGACACAATTTATGTACAATTCAGATAATATCAAAGCGGTAAAAAGTGGCATTTAGCACATTAGGTTCAAACATGTAAAATGAGATAATAAATCCAAATACAACAGTTTTTCTAAGCTCGAATTCTGAACCCTGAACCATAGATTCTGGGTTCTTAGTCCCCAGCAGAGTCGCCAGACCTGTTACATCTCCTTTTTCACCCCCGGATTAATGAAAGGGGTAATAAGGGAGTTTTTCCACTTTAAGTGACATTATTCGGGTTTAGGATTTATTTTAGTTTTCTGAGTCACCACCCGGATTTTTGACGATGTTCCGGGACACCGTTTATTGAAATCCCAAACCGAGGAAATTTAGACTCTGTTTTGATTTGTTTGCGACCAGAAATCCGAGTAAGGAATTCTATTAACTTGGGAGAAGGTGTTAGGCATTCCCGAGTTCCGTGGTTCTAGCACAGTTGCATAACTATTAATATTTAGCCTAAATTATCTGATTATTTACATATTTTAGCCCATTGTGCATTTCTTTTTTTTTTTAAAACAACTTTTAGTATTTATGGAAATATCTTAGAAACAATTCATGATGCCGTACACTTGTCGTTTTGGTACACATTGCAAACCGCGCCACATGAAATGCACCCGTGATTTACGACATGTTTATTTTAATTATTATGGTCGGGTCACATGAAATGCAGACCCGAATTGGGGTTACATATCTATAACTATACCACGGGAACCTTACCCATAGTCACGATAATTTATTATTTATTAAATTCTCCTAAATCAAAATACAATGCACAAACGAATAAGACGTAATTAAACTTAGTATTAAGCCTAATTCTATGTAGAAACTATGACCAAAAGCCTAGATTTCATTTAATTAGATTCTCATCTTTTCAAATTGACCCCACGGACCAAGTAATTCTTCTAAAAACATGGATAAAATTATCAAGAATATCATTAGGCCTAATTCCCTTTAACCAAACCCAAACCTGTTGTGCATATTTAATAATTCTGGGCCCAATTGATCCCAAGCTAGTGGCCCACTTGCCTTTTAATTAGTGAAAAATACAAATTGATTAAGCAACAGATTATCTATCCAATTGAACAGCTAAATCAAAATACTAAATTAATAAACCAAATGCATTCCATCAATCAAACATTAAGGAACTTCAGATTATTCACAAAACATCAACATATAATTACTTCATCTCAACAAGAAGTAAAATCTAACGAACAACAAGAACCCATAAAAATAAAAAAAAGAAGCTCAGAAACTGACCTTCAATAGAGAATAAATTAGGCAAAACGGAGAGCCTCTGACTGGATCTTAGATCGGCCGCCTCGAACCAAGACCTCGCCGGGGACTTTTCCCGGACTGTTTCACTCAGGTTTTGGCAACCAATAATGGAATTCTTCTGTTGGTTTTTGTGATGTCTTTCAGTAGTGTTCCAGGGTTGTTTTGGTGTAAAAATTTCTAAAGTTGTGACTGCTTTTTGATGGGTGTTCCGGAGATTTTAGTGGCTGTTTTTCATAGCTGAAGTTTCAGCTTTTCATTGCTGAAAATGGACTGTTTTGAGGATGGTTCAGAGCTAATTTTGGATGGTTTTCTGCTGGTTTCGAGAGGTTGTTTCGGCAGCGTTTTTTGAGTGGAAAACAAGGTTGTTTTGATAGCGTTATTGGGGTGGAGATGAAGGTGGGAAGCTGCTAGTTTGGTGGTGGAGACGCTACAGCTTTGAGTTGGTGTTTTCAGCTTGATTTGAGGTGGTTTGGTACTGTTTTTGGGTGGATTTGGACTGACTTTCAGGTGAGCTGGACAGAAATGTAAACTTGGAGCTATGAATCCATGGGGTTTCAGGTGATTGAATGCCATCTTACATAGCTGGAAATGGAGGAAGGAAGGTTGAATTCGTGGTGGCTGCATTTCTTCCTCCGAGGAGAATTTTCGGCGCTCATTCTCCTAGGGAGGGATATTTTTCCCAAAATTAGGTTCGGGTTTAGGTCTAGGGAAATGGGGTTTTTAAAGAGGGGAATTAGGTTGGGCCTGGGATTTTGGGCCCTAAAATTAGGTCAATTTGAAGTAAAAGGCCAAATTGTTCTCTAAAAAACGGCCACCCCACTACTAATTGATTTTATTTTGCTAAAAGACTAATTAGCATTTTAACTAATTGAATAATACTAATGAATATTTTTGTGATTTTTATATATTAATATATTAATTAAGAGTAATTATTTTCTAAAATTCAAATTAAACCTAAGATGACATGTAATGAAAAATGTTACAATTTTATGATTTTTCTATAATTTTAAAATATTAAACCTACATGAAATGCAACTAAATAAAGAAAAACTCCTAAAATTTATTAAAAATTATTTTTGGGTTTATTTTTAGGAGTTATTCCCATGTGGGTCAAAAACTAGGTGCTCACAATCATCGACAATGGTTCTAATCTCAACAGTGACTTGATGAAAGCTATGTGTGAAACTTTCAAGATCAAACACAAGAATTCTATAACATACAGACCTCAAATGAATGGAGCCGTAGAGTCCGCTAACAAAAACATCAACAAAATACTAAGAAAGATGATAGAAAGGCACAAGCAGTGGCAAGAAAAGTTATCATTCGCTTTACTGGGATACCCCACCACTGTTCGCACATCAACAGGGGCAACTCCCTATATGCTAGTTTATGGTACAGAGACTGTAATTCCTGCTGAAGTGGAGATTCCATCTCTAAAAATTATATAGGAAGCTGAGCTCTGCGATGCAGAATGGGTAAGAATCCGTTATGAGCAACTGGCCCCTCATAGACGGGAAGAGGATGAATGCAGTATGTCATGGTCAACTATATCAGAACAGAATGGCCAGGTCCTTCAACAAGAAAGTCAAGCCGAGACGATTCACACCAGGGAAACTGGTGTTAAAGAAAATCTTTCCACATCAAGATGAAGCCAAGGGGAAGTTCTCTCCAAATTGGCAAGGTCCGTACATGGTTTATAGAGTGCTGACAAGAGGAGCACTCATACTTGCAGAAATGGACGGAGAAGTTTGGCCGAAACCAATCAATTCGGATGCAGTCAAGCGTTACTGTGTGTAATTATATGCTCTCTCAATGATGTAATTTGAACTACGCCTGACCTGATTCCCGTTTAAGAGGGGATACGTAGGCAGCACTATGGGTTCGGTCACAATTCAATAAAAATCTATTTTTCCCTGCAATTGGAACTGGGGCAGAATTTTGAGGAGGACCCTCAAAATTCTGAAGCAAGTTCAGCCAGTCGCCGTGCGAGCAGCAGTCAGAAGCGTCCACCCAGCAAACTGGGGCAGAATTTTGAGGAGGACCCTCAAAATTTCGCAGCAAGAGAGGTCGCAATGTCTCAAGTCGTGTCATGTCGTCGGTTCATCTAAAACTATTTTAGATTATATATTATACTTCTACAAAAATCATGCATATTTATTTTTTCTAAAGCAGCTTGTTTAGCGAACGCTATCCCAATGACACAGACAGTAACATCATGATCAAGCAAACGGGCCAAGCAGGGCCAGCAGGAATGCGAACTCACCTTTCCCCTTTACAAAACTCAAGATCTTTCTTTGGATGCAGGCACAAAATTTCAAAAAGCCCCGAAATATATTATTCGCTCCAAGAACAAACATCGTTCCTCAAACTCGTCACACCAACACTTATTATCAGCACAAATAATGCTTCATTATCACAATGCTCTACCGCAATTTAACACCAGCTAAGAATTTCCGTCATCCTTTCGCATATTGCATAAGGCTACCTGATCACGCTCAACTATGTCTAATAAAAGACTAAGCGGGCGTTGCAAATATAATCTGGGGTATTATGCCCAGATTCGATCTCACAGGGAATTTACGTATCAAGCAAGCTTTTAGAATACTCAACTGACACTTGATGTTATTTAATTTACTAAAACTAAAGATTAAAACTAAAGATTAACTACGCTAATGTGTAAACAATTGTAATAAAGATCTAAGGTTATGGTTTCCCCCGTCGGTGAATTTACTTCTCGGATACTTCATATAGCTTGATTAGTTGTTTCTATCAATCATGAACACTCTATCTACCATAAATCTCTCTCAAGTAATTATGATAATTTACTAGACGCACTCTCTCAAGTTACGCTAGCTAGATTGCATTACAGTTCACTTTAGATTGCACCCGAGGTATCGTTATCTCTAATCCAACCTCTAAACCCTCGGTTATGACTTTCGTCTATACTCTGGGAGTGGTGTTGTTCAAACAATTACCTAAATATGCACTCTCTCTCAAGTAGATACATACTAAATAGGCACAGCTAATTGATGGCCATTCAATGAACTACAACAAGAACGTAGTTAAACAAATAGAGATTAATCAACCAATCAAAACTATGTTAATATCACAATAAGTTTATCCCCCAACGGGTTCCACAAGAAATTAGCTAAACATGTTCAAAAGAATCAAATCTAAAACAACTTGCATAATTAAACTACAAAGTAATGAAAAAAATCTGTATATATCGATGTTTTCCTTCTCTTCAATGGCTTCCTCTCATCGAATCCCTCCTAAGTTGTGTTTTTGGGGTCTATTTATAAGTTTAGGACAAACCCTAAACGTGTAGGAGACTTCTATTTCAACCGGGAAACACTTAAACTTGTCAAAACTCGAAATTGACCGGAACCAGGAGACCAGGCGTTTTGGCTCTAAGGCCTGGATAAGGCCAGGCCAGGCCTGGCTTTAGGAGGCAAACGCCCCCCTAACGCCAGGGCCAGCCTGGCTTTAGGAGGCAAACGCCTGGATAAGGCCAGGGTGTTCCCTCTTCGCCTCTCAAGCGTATTTTCGACGTATTTGCATCCATTTAGCTCGGTTTCCATCTCCAATTCACCTACACATGAAATAAACTCCATTAAGCACATAAAAAGTGTATTTTTATCATTAATGCGCATAAAATGTAAGGCATATAACATGTTAAACTATGAATTCTAGTCTCGCATCAATACCCCACACTTAAACATTTGCTCGTCCTCGAGCAATCAAACTACACTCATGTACACAACTTATTAAGCAAATCTCTTAACACGTTATACCAAGAATATTTAAAACATTTCAAGCACAAAGGTGTGATATCCTCGCCTCAATAGTCGACCCACATATACCATGATTTATTCACAATCCACTCACTACTCTAACATAGAGGTCAACAACATTACCTTTCCTTAATGAATCATGTGCCCTCACCAAATCAAAGAGGTAGTTCCTCACACAATAAAATTTGAGAACACTTAGGAACTCAAGATCGAAAGAATTCACTCTCTCTCAGAACTAACATTCATATGCCACAAAAGATGCACCATAGGCTTTCCCGTAGTGTAATACTCCACTAATCGAGCTCATTCAGTCTAGGATCAAGTAGGACTTTATTCGGTTGTAATGTAGGCTGCGGGACGGGTAGGATACATTTGGATATAAGAGTGACTACACCTCCCTAAGCACATTAATACATATACTTTCGCATTCAACCTCAAACTTATAATAAGCCAAACTCCACCTCCACATCGATGTTATTACCCCATACTTCTTTAAGCACAATTACATTAAGAGTCACCACATATATTTTTCTTTCAAAACACATAACTGTTTATTTATTTCTTTTTCTTTTCTTCTTTTTCAAGTGACTCTTACTTTTTTTCAAACGTGGACCTTTCTCCTCATTTCAATTATTTCCCTCACAAACAAACCTACCACCCCACACTTTAATTTTTCCATATTTCATACATTTCCAGTGCTTATAAGAGGTGACAAGGTTCAAATATAA
>ML420639.1:0-30900 GCA_005239525.1 Nicotiana knightiana | reverse complement strand
TCACTGCCATCAGCTGCCTTGGGCCCTGGTCCACAGGATTTACCTGAGTATCTGCAGGTAAAGTTCCAGGAGGACGACTGTTTACTGCCATAGATATCTGGCCCAACTGTATTTCAATATTTTTAATAGTTGCATCATGTACGTCTACTCTTTCACTAATTTTGGCATTTGACCCAATTACCTGTTGCATAATAGCTTCTAACCTGGCAAACCCATCTCCTTGCCTTCCCCCTTGTTGTTGCTAAGGAGGGTAGTATGATTGTTGCTGATTTTGATGGGTATAACCTTGTGGCCTCTGATACGGTTCTGCATTACCTTGTGGTCCCCTGACACCCATATTTCCACTATTCTGTTGTTGGTGAGGTGGCCTATATGGTTGAACTTGCTGACCCCAGTTCTGCCCCCCTTGTCTCTGGCTTCCATAATTCGACACATAATTCATATTTTCTGGATAAGGAGGGTGATGACATTCTGTATTCCAGTGATTACCAAGTGGTTGTCTAATGCAAGAAGTGTATAAGCCCCCATTGGTTGTGTCAACGATGTGTACTTGCTGTTTTGTCCCGATTCTCCATAAGTATACTCATTTGTGTTATCAAGGTGGCCACATTCTCTGCAATGGTATTAGATGGATCGAATGGAACTGAATGAACTACAGGAGTAATGGGTGCGTTCCTTGTTGTCCATCCTGAATTCTGTGCCATTTTGTCAAGTAAGATTTGACTCTCTCTCCAAATTTTGCTCAGGAATGCTCCACGAGCCGAAGCATCAACATTTGCTTTCACAGTATCAGCTAAACCCATGTAGAAACACTGCCCCAACATTTGCTTTGGAATACTATGACGTGGACAGATAACCAGCATCCCCTTAAATTGTTCCCATGTCTCTTGCAGTGTTTCAACTGGTTTCTGTCTGAAGCTCAAGATTTCATCAATTTGTTGAGCAGTCTTGATGGGTGGATGAAACTTGTTCACGAATTGTTTGACTAACTCCTCCCATGTGGTAATGGAATTGATGGGGAGTGATTTAAGCGAAGTTTGGGCAGCACCAGTCACTGAGAATGGAAACAACAACAGTTTTATTGCCTCCTGAGTAACGTTAGGCTGCCTCTGTGTTTTGCATATTTATAGGAAGTTTTTCAAGTGTTGTTGGGGGTCTTCAATGTATGACCCTGAGAATAGCCCTTTGTTCTGCAATAGGTGCAACATATTATTTGTTATCTAACAGGACTCGGCTTGTATCTGAGGAACCAGTATTGTCGTGGCCAAATTCTCAGTTGTGGGTTGTGTCCAGTCATATAAAGGAGCCTCTGCCCCTATTTCAGCGACTGGGTCTACCACATCATCCCCATGATTATTCCGGTTATGTGCATCTTCCATGTCAGTTTCAATTTGTTCAATTTGTGATTGATGTTTGCTTTTCTGGTTGGTCCGATTTATGGCCCTGAAAACTTTCTCGGGGTCTGATAAGTCTTCAATTACTTCACCAGTCCTCAATGAGTTTCTAGGCATGCACCTGCAACACGTTAGCAAACGTTAAACTTTCAATGTGAAAACAAAAATTTGAAGACAATTGACTATATTTCAGAATTTTGTATTTCTTCCAACTCAATTGATAATACCGTTAATTCCCCAGAAACGACGCATAAATTTGATCATGCTCAACTATGTCTAATAAAAGACTAAATAGGCATTGCAAATATAAACCGGGTTATTATGCCCAGAGTCGATCCCAGAGGGAATTTACGTATCAATCAAGTCTTTAGAATACGCAACTTTTACTCAATCAATTCTCTCAAGACTTTTTAATATAAATTGGTGATGTTTTACTAATTCTACTGACAATAATAATAACTAGCAATTACTAACAATGTGTTGTAAATAATGATGATAAAGGTCTAAGGTTATGGTTTCCCCCGTTGGTGAACTTACTTCTCGGATACTTCTTATAGTTTGATTAGTTGTCTCTATCAATCATGAACACTCTATCTACCATAAATCTCTCTCAAGTAATTATGATAATTTACTAGACGCACTCTCTCAAGTTACGCTAGCTAGATTGCATTACAGTTCACTTTAGATTGCACCCGAGGTATCGTTATCTCTAATCCAACCTCTAAACCCTCGGTTATGACTTTCGTCTATACTCCGGGAGTGGTGTTGTTCAAACAACTACCTAAATATGCACTCTCTCTCAAGTAGATACATAATAAATAGGAACAGCTAATTGAGGGCCCTTCAATCAACTACAACAAGAACGTAGTTGAACAAATAGAGATAAATCAACCAAATAAAACTATGTTAATAACACAAGAAGTTTATCCCCAACGGGTTCTACCAAAGCCCTAGATTAAAGAAGTTATCTAGACATGTTCATAAGAATCAAATCCAAAATAAATTTCATAATTAAACTACAAAGTAATGAATAAAAGATGTAAAAATCAATGTTTTGTCACTTCAATGGTTTTCTCTCTTTGAATCCTTCGAATCCTTCGAATTCCTCCTTTCAAGTTGTGTTTACGGGGTCTATTTATATATTTTTGACGAACCCTAAACGTGTAGGAGACTTCTATTCCAACCGGAAAATACTTAAACTCGTCAAAACTCGGAATTGATCGAACTTGGGACCCCGGGCGTTTGGGCTCAAACGCCCCCTTAAGGCCAAGGCAGGCCTGGAGTTTGGGCTCTAACGCCCCCCCTAATTCCAGGGGCTGCCTAGATTTAGGGGACAAACTCCCCCTAATTCCAGGGGCTGCCTGGCTTTAGGGGCCAAATGCCCGACAATCACCCCGGTGTTTCCTCTTCGACCCTTAAGCGTATTTTCGACGTATTTGCATCCCTTTAGCTCCGTTTCCATCTCCACTTCACCTACACATGAAATAAACTTCATTAAGCACATAAAAAGTGTATTTTTATCATTAACGCACATAAAATGTAAGGCATATAACATATTAAACCATGAATTCTAGCCTCGCATCAGATACCATCACACCAAAAACAGGATGATGAGGTCCATATATACACCCTCCTTCCTGAGAACCTATGAGAAAATTATCTAACAAGGAAATAAGATTTTTCATGCTTTTTCCTTGTACTAGGAAGTTGTCATTTATCTAGGAGGAAAGATCCTTTTGCACTGTTGGGCATTTGTTGGAATGAATGAAACAGTCTCCTCTGATTTGTGGTGGTAGCCAATTTTGCAAGACAATCCGCTACCTGATTATCTTCTCTGAAACAGTGCTTGACATTAACTCTAGCTTGTTTAACAATGTAGGACGCTCTGTCAATCGCCATCTTTATCTTCGCATTGTTGATGTCTCCTTCTGCAAGCATATCTACGATGACCATTGAGTCCAGTTCGAGAGAAAAATTAGTGTATCCATTTTGGCTACACCATTTCCCTCCAAACTCAGCTGCTTTAACCTCTGCCATGGTATTACTATCACAACTGATAGGAATAAAAAATGTTTTTCCACTTTCCTTGTTAAAACTACCATCCGTATTAACTTTGACAGTTCCTGCTAGAGGTGGATCCCATGTAACTTGTATCCATTTTTGGAATGGTCTGAGTCTCTCAATTTTATCACATAATAAGGGTAATTCCATATGAGTATAGTCACCAGGAACAAAGTTAGAGATAGCTGCTTTTAAGGTCCAAATGCTTTGATGTCTCATAGTGTTTAACTGAAATTTCTTCTGTTTTCCATATCTACACGCATTGCTCTGTTTTCAAAGTTTACCAACATATGATTGTGGGATCTATCTGTAGGATTTGATTATGTACTTTATTGTTGGCGCTTGTCTCCCACCATCTCTTGAAGGTAGCAATAACAGGTTCCTGTTGGTGTTTGATTCCAAGTGCATTCCAATGGAATTCCATATGAAGTTGGCAGCATCACTACTGTTGAAGACATGTTACTATATTTCTACCTGCGCAGAAGAACAAAAAAAAAATCTAGAAATGATATTAGTGCCAAATCTGCAAATAACATCATCAAATGGCAACCTATTTTTAAAACTTCTTCGTGTGATAAAAGACATTTTGAAGGGGATAGAATTATGCCAAATTTTATTTATAAAATCATTTTTTTGCTTTTTGAATCTAATAGAGTGCCATGTTGAGTTAGAAGAAAATTTCCCATCATTAAAAATAATCCAAACGGAGAAGTCATCTTCATTTAGATCCCCAATTTCCAGATGAACAATGCTATCGGTAATATGAGCAGGGAGAAATATATTAAGTTTGCCAATATTCCATTCTCCGTTATCCACGAACTGTTTCACCAGTACTTTAGTAGACCTCCCACCTCCTTGTAAAAGATTGGCTAAAGCACCTTTGCCCGTCCAGATGTCCCACCAGAAGCTACAATTACCTTTCTGAACTTCCCATCTAATGTTATTCTCTGCTTTGTTCCCGATTTTTAGCAAGTTTCTCCAGATATGAGAATCAGTTGGATTTAGACTTTTGTTCACCGGATGAGCACTTTTGCAATATTTCCTCTTGAGAAAGTTGGCCCAGAGGGAAGATTGAGTTATGAATCTCCACCACCTTTTAATGCTAAGTGTATCAATGATATCCTTTATTTTTCTGACACCAACTCCTCCTTCATCTTTAGGGAGACATAGGTTGTTCCATCAAGACCAATGAAATTTATTTTTACCATCATTGGTGCCCCAGAAGAAGTTTGCAAAGTGTTTCTCCATGAGCTTGGTAATTCCTTTAGGAGGATTCATAGCAGACAGAATGTATGTGGAAAGGGACTGCAAAACATGTTTGATCAAAATAATTCCCCCCTAACAACATATTGGCCTGCCATCCATTGAGTTTTTTGATAATTTTGGAGAGCATACAATCAAAGAGATTGCTTGTCTTTCTCCCATAGTATATAGGGCACCCCAGATAAGAGAAAGGGAAAGACTTATCCATATAACCAGTAGCATTTCTCATTCTATTAATTCTTGTGGCACATGTGTGAGGGGATGTGATAAAGAAACTCTTGTCATTGTTAACTTTATTCCCAGAAGCCTTTTCATACATGTCAATAACCTTTTTGATAATCTTGATAATCATGTTTTTGCCTCCACAGAAATAATAATAGCATCGGCATAAGCTAAATGGTTGATTATTGGACCTCTGTGATCCATGCTAAAAAGAGTGAAGCTAATAAAGTCATTCAGCTCATTGAGAGATCTGGAAAGAACCCTAGCTCCGATAATAAATAAAGAAATGGATAAAGGATCTCCTTGTTTGAGGCCCTGAGTAAATGTGAAAAAAACCAGTTTTTGCCCCATTGATGATGATAGAGTACCAGATTCAGATTCCTTGTAAAAGCCCCCAGATAAGGTTAATCTAATTTTCAGAGAAGCCAAATTTCTTTATTACTGCCATCAGGAAAGTCCAGGAAATTCTATCATATGTTTTTTCCATGTCGATTTTTATAATAACATTGCCTCATTTGTTCTTCTTGTTCACACCTTGAGCAATCTCTTGGGCTAGCAGAATGTTTTCAGTGATCAATCTACCATTAATAAAGCCACTATGATTCTCTAATATGAGCTTCCCTAGGATAGGATTCAATCTTCTGGAGAGGATTTTAGAGATAATCTTGACCATAAAGTTACTCAAACTAATAGGTCTCAAATCCGAAAAAACTACTAGGAGAGTCCACTTTAGGAATAAGAACTAAGCAATTATGAGAAAAAAACTTAGTAAATCTCCTACCATTGAAGATCGCTTGAACAAAATCAGTAATATCCTCCTTAATGATATCCCAACAGGTTTGGAAGAATTTTCCATTATATCCATCCGGCCCAGCTGTACTAATCGGACTCATGTTGAATACAACATCTCTAATCTCTTCAGTGTCAAGAATGGCAGTGGGGGTTTCATTGTCATCATCATTAACACATTGAGTGTTACAATTGATGATATTATGATCATTGAAGTGGTGTTTGATATTAAAGAACTGTTGGAAATGGTGAACAGCTGCTTTGCCAATGTTAGAATCTCCTTCAATCCAGTGACCTCTGTGGTCTTTAATTTTATGAATTTGAAGTCTACTCCTTCTATCTCTGATGGTGCTGTGAAAATATTTAGTGTTAGCATCACCTTCTTCGAACCAGTTCATCCTAGCTTTCTACCTGTGAATATCATCCTACATCCCCTTCCACCTAATGTATTCTGCTCGGCCATTATTCAGTTCAGTCCTAGAGATATCATTATTGTTAATAAGATCACTCTATTCAAGGTCTTTCATTTTATTTTTCAAATATTGGACTTGATCCAAAATATTGCCAATGTCTTCTTTAGACCGTTGAGTCATCCTTCTGCTAAGCATTTTAAGTTTTTGTTGAAGCCTCCACAAAGGATTTTCATTAACTTGATTCTTCCAGATTTCTTCAACTACCTGTAAAAAAGAAGGTTGATTAGTCCAAAAATTTAAAAACTTGAAATATTTAGGCCCCCGTTTGTTAGAATCATGGCATTGAATTAAAATAAGTACAGATCCAATTCTAGCCAAGTGATTGACTGTGTTGTTTTGAAAAACATGGGACCATTGATCATTGATAAACACTCTATCAAGCCTCTTCCATATTCTTCTTCTAGATTCTCAATTGTTACACCATGTGTATTTTGGCCCAATAAAACCCAAGTCCATCATTCCACAGTTATCCATGCAAGTACTGAATTCAAGACTTTACTCATTCTATGTGGTCTTCCACCTTTTTTCTCATCTGGGTCCAAAATAACATTAAAATCACCCCCAATGCACCATGGACCATTCACCTGGAGATTTGTTAACTCTAAGCTACTCCACAATTCTCTCATTTCTTCAGGAGTGCATTTAGCATACACTGTTAGCATCCCCATAATGTAATTTGGTAGTAAGTTGTTGCTCGTGATTGTTCAAAACAGTGGTCATGTTGTTTCATGACCACATGATCCAAATCTAACCATTTGTATTAGAGACACAATGTTGATAGCCAAGGAATCTCCTGTACCCTTTCAATTTGATTGATACTGGCAAAAGGTTCCAGAATAGAAACAAGTTCCACCTTATAGATGGTAATTAGTTTTTTTAGCCTTGGTAAGGCATTTTTGGTATTGACTCCCCTAATGTTCCAAAATATTGCACTTATCATGGAAACAGAAATCAAGTCAACATGAGTGTCCTCCTTTAGGAGGTGTAGTATCTTTGTTTTTGTTCTTTCTTTCCTTTTTCTTTACCTCCTATGACCTGAAAGGATCCTTCTTTAGAATTTGTTTGGAGCTGGTCTTCTAGAATCATGACTGTCACCCTATTAGGAGAGGTCACTTCAATTCGTTGGCTTGTAACATATTTGTCTTGTTTTGGATTGGATTCTATATTGAGATCAACTACCACCTCGATCCCAGGAAGATTTCTAATCTCTGAAGGAACACTTATTGATTCATTGACATAATCTCTCATGGTAAGAGCTTTCTTTCCTTCTTATTTTTTCTCTTGATCTCCATTTTCATTTTGATCATCATTCTCTTGTATCAATTCCTGATAAGCTTCTTTGGCTTCGCTGTTATTGGCAGTTCCAGTGTGACCCTGACTGCTTGGATTTTTACCAGAAGTATCTTGATTATTGGTAGACCTAGAGTGATCCCACTTTCTAATGTTACTCGACTTCCTCTGTTCATTCTTAGCCTCTTCATGATCACTTTTCTAATTCAAATTTTGTAGAGCCATGGTGATCTCTTTTTTGTTCTTCTTACCCCTGTTTGTAATATCAGACAGACTGATCATAGGTTTGAAGAGAACTTTAGACTTTTTCTTGGGCAATTTTTTTTGTTCACGCTTCTTAACTTTTCTACTGGTTCTATCTTTGATATTTCTTGAAGGATTTTGAGAGTGATTCTCCAGTTCATCACCACTCTTTTGTTCCACTTGATTTTGTATCCTATTGTCTCTATTCTGATCATTAATTATAGCACTGTCATTTTCAGAAACTTCCTGCTTGTTATCAGTTTCATTTTCTTTTGTTTCGTCACTCTGATTTGTCACAATTTTTTTAGCTTCCAATTCTCTATTTTCGACAACTTTCTTCCTTTCTTTTACAGTTGATCATATTGTGTCCCGGCTTTGGACAAAATTTACAGTATTTAGGCACGCCTTCGAATTCTAATTTTTTCACAATACCTTTCTAAGGATAATTGTCATATATCTGTCCCACATAGACAGAATTTGGCTGGTTTTTAAGCAGGTCTATTTCGACTCTAACTTTAGCCATGCTAGGCCTCGTTCTTCCTCTAGTAGCCAAATCCATTTCAAGGGGAGTATGAATTTCACTCACCACTTGTTTAACATAGTTCCATGTGTGCATATGAAAAGGTAAACTAGGAAGGAGGACCCATACCGGAGCAATAGGCAGATCCTCTTCATGCTTGAAATCAAGGGACCATTTTTGCAACCACATCTCCTGCCCTTCGATTTCAATCACCCTTTTAAACCAAATTGAGTTAAAGTCCTCTTCATTGGTGAAATCAAGAAAAAAAATTATAGTTATCATAAACCCCACTCTTGGCAGAGTCCTTAATCGAGATTAGCTCCATGAATTTTGACCTAAATTTATCAATTTGTGGCCTTGGTTTGAGGAATCTCCCAACAATTGTGAGCTTGCATTCTTCTGCCATAACATCATAACAATCCGTTGCTTTGAAGAGAACCGTCGATATTCCATTATGAGTGGTGTGAGAAGCTATAACTGAGTCCCTGCCATGGCGATTTGGGAGAATCGGAGCATTCGAGGTGGAGATGACTTTGGTAGCATAGGATAGTTTTGCATCTATAAGTTCAGTAGGTTGGTTCGCCGTTGAATTTGGAGTCGATTGACCTTCTAGACGCTCCGGAGCGATCAGGCGGGTTCATCGGTAGGCGCGTGTAGAAGACGTCGGTTAGAATATAGCCGTTGTGGGTCTGTTTTAGAGAGAGAAGAGAGAGAATTAGCGTGTAGCAGATTGTAGTTTATGGATATGTTAGTTTATAGATACATAATATATGTATATACCATTGGTTAATCAGTGTAGGCTTCTTTGTGGCTAAACTCTATGTATATTGTCTAGAAGAATAAATAGTGAATCGAACCGATTATTTATGTAAAACCCCTATCCTTGAATGCGTCAGATTCCATATTTCATATTAACACAATTTTCTAACTTCTAACTTCTGCATTGAAAGTCTCTAATTTTCGTGATGTTGTAGGTTTTCCTAACAAGTTGCTGAATCGAAATAGTATTTTTTGTGGTGTTGTAACGCCCAACATATATTGGAAAAAGAAAATAAATAGTCCATTAACGATACTAATGTCAAAAGACTTCCTTCTTGCTCTTTTCTCTCGGTCAATATAATTCAAGAACAAGAAATTGATACACTAGTCCTTTTTTCTCCTCCTTAAATAAATTGAACACAATGCATTTAACAAAGACTAGCCAAATAAGCTATATATAGAAATGATTAGTCATTAATAAGGATGTGAGCAATAAATATATGAGAAATTTTATAATAGTTGTTGATGTTCCAATGATGTTTTCCTTTAACTTTGACCAAATCGATGTGAAAGAAGAAAACAATGGGAAAAGTGAAAGGCAAAAGTGGGAATTCATTAAAGACTACCATCAAAAAGAAAAAGAAAAGTAATTAATGAAAACCCTATAGCTATTATAAGGGTTTTGCTTGTTGAGCAAATTTGTATTCTTTGTTCTCATGATGAAGCCTCTACTCATAACGACAATCTTCTTCCCCACTGTATTCCATCTTTTTGCTAAATGCCCATCTAAAGCTGTTGCCACTTACACCACATTTCGTGTATTATAGATACCAAAAAGAAAAAATTGGGGAAAGGGAAAGGAAAGGAAATGAAAAAAACAATACCGGCAGATTGTATTACATAGAAAAACGGTACTTGGAACAACGATAAAGTTATCTTTGTGTGACCTATAGGTCCAGGAGCGGATCCAATACAACGGAACCGGGTTCAATTGAACCCATAACTTTAAGAGTATAATGAATTAAATACTGAAAACCTTAAAGGTTGAACTCATAGAGTTCAAATCCTGGATCTGCATCTGTATAAGTCTTGTGTTTGAGCCTTAGAAGCAGTCACTAATGCTTACATCACAACCCTTGAGGTGTGGCTCTTCCCTAGACCCTACGTGAACAGTGGCAAAGGTAGAAACCGAGCTATGGGTTCGGACGAACCCAATAGCTATTGTTAAAATACTATATTTATGTTAAGAAAAACATTAAATGTCTACAAGTATTAAGTTTAGGACCTAACCATTAACGCTTGAAGTCGTCGTTCTAAAATTCAGAAACCGTAATATTAAAAATACCTTTATAAATGAATGCGGGATGTTTTATGTATAAGGCTGCCCTTTATCGTATTACGTAGAAGCACAAAACTAAAAATGATTAGTGTTTCTCTCTTTCACACTTGTTTTCTTTTTCATAAAAGTCTTTTCTATATATTGGATCTTATATTTTGGCCGGCCTTAGGGGTGAGAACGGGAAACTCAAAACTAAAAGCTTTAATGGAGTGAAGGGTAGATATTTATGTATGCATGTAAATGATATAATGGTTCAATAAGTGGACATTTGGAAATGTAATTAACATTTTAGTCACATTTTAAAGGAAATACAAAAATATGCACACATGTTATATTGTTTGGAAGTGATTATACGTACATGATGCAATTGTCTTTTACTTAATGATACTTGTGTGTGTTTGTATCTAAATCGAAAGAACTCTCCGTCCCCTCCTCCCCCCCCCCTCCCCCCCCCCCCCCCCCCCCCCCTTTTTTTTTTTTTTTTCTTTTTTTGTATTTTTGCGTGGTTGTCTTCCTTTCTTCCCCCTTCCATCTCTATGCACTAACAAAAGTGGATAATGCGAAAAAGTCAGTGCTCAACTAATTATCCATGCACATAAGTGTATATATTTCATTACTCTTAAAAACAAGATGATCTCAGTCAATTGATTATGCTAATTTTTCCTCGTCAGTTAACCTCTTAAAAATAGATGATAGGGCTTTTACTTGAAAGGATTATATGTTCAAAAGTGATACCAGTTGAGAGGAATATCTACGTACTTAGGGTAAAAATGTAGTATATACTATCAAAGTTCATACATTGAAGTGGTACATTCTCTGCCCTCTCCCCTTGTTATGATTATCTGTCTGTGTTATGTCTTCTGCTTTAGATAACTTTCTGAAAATAAAGTTGAGTGTATAACAAACCATAGATAATTAACTTAATAAAATACGTACATTATTGCATAAATCATTCATATAACATGAATACACGATGAACTTATTTAAATACACCATCTAAATCATCCCATTTTTTCATTTATATTTATCTAAATCATCAATTGGTTATGCACGTATATATTCATTACTCTTAAAATACGTACGTATGCTTTTGCATGGGTTCATTATCTTCTTCTGCTTCTTGTTGCAGCTGCCATGGCAGAGTACAGATATGATCCAAATCTGTGGTGGCGGTTTTAATCCTCGGGCATGCAATATATTCGCTAAACTTATATAATAATTTACATACATTAAGGCTCTATTTGTTTACGATAAGCGTGGTGCTAACGTACGTTGATCATCAATGGGAAGGGGCAGACCAAGGAAGAATTCAGCTGCAATTCGGAGGACAGATATAGCAGGAACAAGCAATAACACTCGGAGCGGAGAAAGGAATTCTCAAAATTCACAAATCGAAGAGGAAAGTCCAATGGAATAGTGGCCATCGCTAACAATCACGAAGGAAGGTATGAAAACTCCTCCTACTGTGAGTAATACTTCGATTCTACTGAGCGAGAGAAAATCTGATAAAGGTGGATCAATTGGGGACACTAATAAGGCAAAGCAAATTGACATGCATGAGGGTAACACAAGTGTAATGTGGGGAAATCTGGGGAAATTAAGGAGAAGGAGAGTATAGATAAGAGATTAACCACAGAAAGTAAAGAGAAGACAGAAACAGAACAGACGAAATGGACAAATCTATTTGTAGAGAATAGAATGGCGGCGAAGGGGATGGATCTGAGCTTCATTGCTCCAGCTGTTAAAAATGGTGAGGTAATAGTTGAATTGAGCAAGGAAGAAGTAGATGAGGAAACACAGAAGTGGAAGCAAGCTTTAATCCTGTATGTAGTTGGAAGTACTCCAACTATAGGAGCTATGGAGAGATTCATTGCTTTTGCATGGAACTTTGCAACGAAGCCAAAAGTATACTTCCACAACCATGGGTACGTTATGGTTAGATTTAATTCAATGAATGATAGAGATGCAGTGTTGTATTCGGGGCCTCATATGTTGAACAATAAGCCAATTATCATAAAATCATGGACTGATAATTTTGATTTCAATAAGGAAGTATTGCAGATTATTCCTGTTTGGGTGAGGTATCCAAATCTTCCTCTCAACTGTTGGGGAGCAAAATCACTTAGCAGAATCAGTAGTACCATAGGTGCTCCTCTACATGAAGATTCATGTACTACTCAATTGGATAGAATTTCATATGCTAGAGTGCTAATTGAAGTAGACGTTACAAAAGAACTGCCTAAAGTTGTGAAGGTGACATATCCAAATGGAAGAATGTTTATACAAGAGGTGACATATGATTGGATTCCTGCATTTTGTACTACCTGTATGCAAGTGGGCCATCAGTGCAAAATAGAAGAACAAAAAGTTGTTAAGGATACAAAGAGGCAGAAACAGAAGCAAGAGTGGCAGCCTAAGGTGGTCCAAAATGTAGAAGAAAATAAGCAGAAGGGTGAACAAAATAATGGCAAGACACAAGGAAGCAATGCAGAACCAAACAGGGAAATGGAGCAGGCATGGAAGATAGTTACTGGGAAATCAGTAGCTAAGAGCAGGGAGAAACCAGAAAAGGGAACTATTAGTATGATAAATGGGTTCAATATTCTGATAGAAACTGTGTTGCAATTAGACTACAGTAGAGCCCTGGATGAAGGCACAAACACACAAAGGAGAAATGAGGGAGTAGAAGCAGGAGAGCAAACCTTATTCATTCCAATATGATTCTAACTACATGAAACATAAGGGGATTAAATAAGGTCCCAAGAAAAAAAGAAGTCAAGAGGTTTATTAAGAGTAATGAGATAAGAATAATTGCAATACTATAGCACAAAATAAGTAAACAGAATGATGAACAAGTAATAAGGAGGATTCCTCCAGGTTGGAAATGGCTAGCAAATTATGAATACAGTGATAGAGGAAGAATTTGGATATTATGGGATCCAAATGAATTGGAATGTAAAGAACTGGAGAAATCTGACCAATATATACATACTGAAGCTCTTTTAAAAGGTATGAATATGAGATTTAACTTCACTGCAATCTATGGGTTGCATACAATTGAAGATAAAAGAAGATTGTGGAATGAATTGAATGGCTAGAGCAGGTTACAACAAGAAGCATGGTTGATAATGGGAGACTACAATGAAATTAGAGGGAAAGAGGATAGACCAGTCGGGAAACCTGTGCAAGATGCTGAAGCAAGAGACCTAAATGAATTTATAGAGCAAAATGGGCTAACAGAAATGAGGACTATTGGTAGAAAATTTAAATGGACAAATGGACATACTTATAGCAGAATTGATAGATCTATAGTAAATGATGTATGGATGTTAAAAATGCCACAACTAGAAGTCAGAATAATGGACCCAGGATGTTCAGATCATTCTCCTTTGAGCATCAAGTTTGAAGACAATGAAGAAAAGGAAGCAAAACCATTTAAGTTCCTTAACCATTTAGCTGATCATAAGGACTTTCTTACAAAAGTTAAAGAAGCATGGTAAAAAGGAAAAGGGAAGAACAGTATGGTGTAGTTTGAAGAGGGTAAAGCAAGCTATGAAAGAACTTAATAAAGAAGAATATAATGCAGTAGGTGAAAAGGTGAATAAATGCAGATAAAAACTTGCTGAGATACAGGAGAAGATGAGAGAACCCAAGCAAAAGGAGGATATTATCATGATAGAAAAAGAGATGAAGAATCAACTGGAGAAGTGGTTGGAAGTGGAAGAAAGCATTATGAAACAAAAATTTAGAGTTAATTGGTTGAAACTAGGGGATGGGAATACAACTTACTTTCATGCAAGTATGAGGAACAGATGCAGTCAGAACAAGATAAAGAGCTTAACAAAAGCAAATGGAGATGTAATACAGACAAAACAGGAAATTGAGGAGGAGGTTCTTGGGTTCTATAAACAACTACTGGGATCATCAGATGGTAATATACCAGCTATCAACCCAGTAGTGATGAGGAATGGAACCTTGGTGAACAAACAATAGCAAATTCAGCTAGTAAAAGAGGTAACTGAAGAAGAAGTGTATGAAGCATTAATGGGGATTGGAGATAACAAAGAACCTGGCTGTGATGGTTTTAATGCCCTATTCTATAAAAAGGCTTGGCCTATAATTGGTAAGGAAGTGATAGAGGCAATAAAGGAGTTTTTCACAAGTTCTGAGTTGTACCAACCTGTTAATTGTACAACAGTAACTCTTGCTCTAAAGGTAAAAGATCCAGCTAGTATTACTGAGTATAGACCAATCTCTTGTTGTACTATACTGTATAAAATAATCTCAAAGGTGATCACAAACAGACTCCAGGGGATAATGGATGATATTGTGGATAGGAACCAATCTGCTTTTGTGCTAGGGAGATTGATAAATGACAACATCATACTTAGCCATGAATTAGTAAAGGGGTATGGTAGAAAGGGTGTGTCACCAAGGTGTATGATGAAGATCGATATGAAAAAGGCTTATGACTCTATTGAGTGGGACTATATGGAACAAGTACCGAAAAACTAGCAGATGCCTGGGAAATTTGTAAAATGGATTATGAAGTGTGTGAGGAGTGTATCTTATTCTATTATTATAAATGGACAACATACAAAACCATTTCACGCAAGGAAGGGACTGAGGCAGGGAGACCCACTATCTCCATATCTGTTTGTATTGGCCATGGAGTACTTGACAAGAACAATGAAGACCTTGAAGAGGAACCCAGATTTCAACTATCATCCTAAATGTTCTAAAATGAATATAGTGCAACTAAGTTTTGCTGATGATCTATTGTTATTTTGCAGAGGTGATACTGTTTCTGTGAAACTACTATAGCAGTGCTTTCAAGAATTCTCTAAAGCATCTAGCCTAGTTGCAAATAATAACAAGAGTTCAGTGTTCTTTGGGGGAGTTAGTAAGGAAATAGAACAGGAGATAATGCAGATCCTAGGCTTTTGTAAAGGGTGGTCATTACCTGTGAGATACCTAGGAGTGCCCTTAAGTACTAAAATACTGTCAATGGTACAGTGCCAACCATTGATAGAGAAAATGTTGGGAAGAGTTCAATCATGGACAGTCAGATTTTTGACCTATGCAGGCAGGCTTCAACTAATTAAGAGTGTATTCTTCTCCATAAAAGTATTTTGGTCTCAAGTGTTCATGATGCCAAAGAAGCTGATACAAGTAATAGAAAGTATATGCAGGAGGTTTTTGTGGACTGGGAGAATAGAAGTTACCAAGAAGGCATTGCTAGCTTGGGACAGATTATGTTGGCCAAAAGTTGCTGGAGGTTTGAATATACTGGACATAGGAATCTGGAATAAACCTGCTATATGTAAACTACTCTGGAGTTTCAGTAAAAAAGAGGACAAAATGTGGATACAATGGGTGCATATGTATTATAAAAGATATCTCATTGCTGATAGGATTCCAACACAGGCATCATGGGTTGTACGAAAGATATTGAAGGCAAGAAGGCACATTGAAGGGACTCGAATGACAGTAGAGCAACTTATGCAACAGGATCACTTCCCAACGAAGACAATGTACTCTAAATTGAGAGGAGAATTTACAAAAGTCACATGGAGGAAAATCACATGCAACAATGTAGGGCTGCCAAAGTGGAAATTCACGCTGCTCATGGCTGCCCTTCGAAGACTGTTAACACGAGATAGACTAAGCAAGTGGGGTTGTGTACAGGATACAATATGCATACTATGTAACAATGCAGAAGAAACTATTGAGCATTTGTTTTTAAAATGTTCATACTCAGCAACAATATGGACAACTTTATTGCGATGGAAAGGAATACAAAGACAGGAGATGGAATGGGGACAAGAGTTGGAGTGGGCTACAAATCAATACAAAGGTAGACACCTTGTGGCAGAGGTATACAGAATGACGCTAGCTGGAGCAGTTTATTGCATATGGCAAGAAAGGAATTCAAGAGTATTCAAGGAGAAACAACGAAGCAGCGAGGTGATTGCTCGACAATTAGTACAAGAGATTCATGGAAGAGGCAGCGGGATGCACAGGTTGAAGAAGAGATTAGAAGCACTTAATTACTATCCTAGTGTGTGACATGTAATTAAATAGTAATTAGAATATAGTTTTAGAGGTACAGTTTGAATCTGGGATTTGTGTCCAGAGCAAACTGAAAAATGGAGAGTTGCTATGTAAATGCTCTTGGTAAATAAAATTTTGGTTACCAAAAAAAAAAGGCTCTATTTATTTTTATTAAAATTAAGACGTCTGAATTTGAAGGTTTGTTTAAGTGCTAGGTAATACCAAAAGCCTAAATGCAGAAAGGTCAGTGATAATAATCAGCGTGCATCACTAAGTATATATAGATTTTGTTAACGTAAAAGCGAGAAAGTGCAATCAATTGGAGTTTGATCAAATAGCACTAAAATTCTTTTGTGAAGTACCCAGATTTGATAAATATTGTGAAGATTGAGTTTACCTATCTAATGTGGTCATTTAATTAGTCACTAAAATAATTTATTGTCTATTTTTTCATTTGATAAAGAAGACGGTATCATACACATAAACACGCGGCTCTGTCTAGCAATTTTTATTTTCACTTAATAGGAGTAATATTTATATCATAGATTAAATTATATTTTACAATAATATCTTTATGCAGATATGCGCAGCTTTTTTTTCTTTTCTTATGCATAGATTATCTATGATAGTATAAATTTGATAGTTATAATCATTTTCAAGACAAATTTTTATACTTTAGTGTATTTTAACCTATTGTAGTAGGTTTGTTATACTATTTTTGTGAGGTTATTAATTACACTATGTTTAACATGAAAATTTATACTACAATTGACCCGATCTCATATTAAATATACTTTTGTTTTAAAGAAGGAATGTGATCTCTTACTTTTTCTGTGTCCTAAATGGAATGGACATAAATTGATAGTTTTTTTCTCGTTCTTTCATTGTTGTAAAATTGCTATTAAAGCAAGCTGTCAATCGAAATGAAAGTAATAAAGATTTTTCAAGCAACATTTTGATCCTTACACTAATTTGGTCTTGGAATTTTAGGGTTACTTTTTTGGACATCAAGTAAAAAAAAAAAACTATAAAATCATAAAAAGGATTGAGTCATCGACTTTCACGTACTGTTATTTCTTACCACAAAGCATAAAAAAGAGAAAGAGACAACATCATTTCTTCTAAGAAAGTAATCACAACATACATTCTGGTTTTTACATCTTATCTTAGTGGCCCACCCAAAAAACACAAGAAACTTAATTGCCTTAGTCGTCTTACAAATGATGAGCCATATTAACACCTAAAGAAATTAAAAAATAAAACACTTTTTTTTTGGTTAAAAAAAGAAAAAGAAAAAATTAAACTGTAATCAAGGCATATCTAGTTTCATCAATTAAATCAATTTTCAGAAGAAAATTAAAAAAAAAATCAACAACCTTAGACATATTTTTCTGCTTCCTATTTTTGCCCCATAACTGCAGAGGGAGGGTAACATATTTACTGTGAAAATATTGTTCATTTGCAATCAATATTACCAAACAGTTATTTTCTTGAAACAACATAATTATATGGAGTATTACCAAAAAAGAGTATGAGAATTTATGGTTTTTTCTCCTAGTAATCTAGACTTGCAACACAATAATATCATGAAGTCCAATCAACTCAAACTTTATAATCAACCTCCTCCATGCTCAACACCTAAAAGAAAAGGGGGAAAAAATCAATTGTATATACAATGTTTTTCGCTCTCTTGTAACGTTAGCAATAATAACTTTGTCTAATAAAGATAATAATAATGATAATAAGATTACAGTGCCAGTTAAATGAGATTGGTTAGCACTTAATTAAACTAGGAAATATAATGCATGGTGGTTAATTTGAAATGCTCTTCAGCTGGCAAAATAATTAAGTGGAAAGGTCACATTTTAGACAGTTTAGATGTATAATCTTCTATAATGATGAGGACAATTTTGATGCATCTAAATATCGGAGGTAAGGAGGCAGGCCACTGTCAAATTGATTAGAACTATGGACAACTAATGTAATTATTACCATGACTTTGTGTTTTTACACTATTAATTTTTCATCATCATTTTTGACTAATTGATTGCCCTTTAAGCTTTCTTTTATGTAGAGAAATGATCGGAAGCAAGAAAGTCAATATTTGCATATTGCATATATACCATTAACTATTTGTTATGCCACCCTCCAATATATATACTACAGAGTTTAGATAAGGGTAAATTTATAGTAAGCTTTTATATTATACCCACCGTCTTTTTTCAGCTGTTATACAATCAACTAAAATATTTGGAGTGAAAATTCAAAAATAGCCAGATTACAAGTGGTAATTAAAAAATAGTCACAGTTTCAAAGATAATCGAAATTTAACCACATTTCATGTAAAGATAAATCTGAACGAAAATATTGTTTAAAATCCGAAAAATATTCCAGTAATATACTGGAGTTCGAATTTTTTTCATGTGAACTTTTAGCATAATATACTGCAGCTCCAATATGCTGGAAGTTCACACACAGATGCTCCAATCTCCAATATTTTATGCTGGAACTTTCTGTGTGCTAGAGTTCCAGCATAATATGCTGGAAGTTCATACAAAGATGCTCCAGTCTCCAACATATTATGCTGGAACTTTCTGTGTGCCGAAGTTCCAGCATAATATGTTGGATGTTCATACACAGGTGCACCAATCTCCAGTATATTATGCTCGAACTTTTCGTGTTGCAGCAAAACTCTGCAAACGATGACTATATTTCAGTTACCGATCCGAAAATTGGCTCGGCCGCGTGCTATTTTCACAGATATTCTTCACGAAAGTATATACACTAGATTATTGATCATGTCCAACTCTAGTGCTAAAAAGGATAAGCGGTCGCTGCAAACATAATCCGGTCTAAAAGTCCGGAGTCGAATCCCATGGAGAAGTAAGGTTTCACTGTAACTATTAAGTATCACTAAGAAGACAAGCTCGAACAATTCCTAAGTTATAAATACTAAGATTCTCTTTTCTTACTAATTAACTAGCAAATTGACAACTAAAAATACTAAGGTTTTGGGGATAAGATTAAGGAGGTCTAGAGTTATGATTTCTCCAATCGTCGGAATCCTCCGCTACATCTCCTATAATACCGCCTAAGTATTCTCTAATGATCGCGAACACTTCAGGTGTTGTAATTCTCTCTCTCGAGCAACTACCATAATTTACTAGACATATTCTCTCGAACTACGCTAGCTGGCACTAGTTCACCGCTCACTAAGATCACATCAAAGCTTTGTTATTTCTAATCTCACCTTTAACCCTGCCGTATTGATCTATCATATACCTTAGGAGCGACGTTGCTCGACAACAACCTAAATATGCACTCTTTCTCAAACATACACACTAAGTAGACACAATCAATTGATGGTCATTCAATCAACTGAAATAAGCATGTAGTAAAATAAGTAGAGAAATCAAAAAGCTAGATTATATTAAACGTAATTAAAAGTCATCCTCGAGGTTCCATCATACCCAAGTGAGAAAGTTTAGCTACTCATAACCATACTAACAATCATGATTATAATTGAAAGCATTAAAATACATATTAAGTAAGAACGAAAGAGAAAACTCTTGTGATTCATTGCTTCCAAGTGCCCGCAGCCTTCTCGCCTCAATCTCCAATAATGACTCCGGCCCCCTAAAAAAAATAGGCTTAGAATCCTTTTTATACATGTCGTGGGCGTGTATGGTTGAAACTACCAAGTCCTAGTCGAATTAGAATGAAATCTGCCCTTGGGTGTCCCGCTTTGCGCCTGATGCGAATCTGGACACCGAACTTTTCCACTTTTGTGCTCTGTTGCTCTTGGCGTTTTGGTTGATGCCTCGCGCGAACCTGGGCACCAAAGTCATACTTCCTCCAAATTCTTTCATTTTTACTTCAATTTTCATGCAAGCTTTTCAGATCACTTCCAAATTGATTCCTACACATATAAATATTATTGTTAAGCTCAAATCACAAATATTCACATCAAAGTTAACAAGATCATAAGGCAAGACAAATTACATGCAAAAATATGAATTTTTATCAATTATCCAGTATATTATCCATATGTTATAATTCGTACACTAATTCCTGTTTAATCCCAAGATGCTGCTCTACTCCTCTTTTTTATGTGACAGTAATAATTGAATACTTATTTGACTTTATATTATTAGTGGTAAGGGAAAAAATATCAAATAGTCTTAGAAATTGCTTACCAGCTTTGAATTACAAATGGTGTCAGGTAAACGAAAACTAAACAGAGGAAACAATTAAATTGCTTGTCTAATGGACTCAGACATTTTAACACTCTTTATTATGCTTCAAAAGTATATACACAATCTAGGTTACTTATAAAGTTAGTGATAGATAAATCATATAACACGCATTAATTGGTATCTATAGATAAATCATTATAATACGCATTAATTGATATCTTACTTAGCTATTTGTCACAACTTAAAATTATAGTATTTATTGTCCGCTTTAGTTCAACGAACTTAATGAATTTATCCATCAGCCATCATCGAACCCAAATATATTCCTGTTATGAGAACTTGTACCCTACTTTATAGCTTCTCTAAAAGCTTATCAACCTAGAAGTATGTATATCCTTCTTTTTATTCCGTCCTTATCTAACTGCCCTTCGTCATGAGTGTGACACTATCATAGGTTAAACTACATTTGATAGACCAAATTTAAATTCAAAAAATACAGGTGGTAGTATTTATATCCCTGCCGTGTCCCAGTCACAATTTTTGGTCTCTAATATGACATTTTGCAACATAAACTAAAATTAGTATATCATCAATCTTTGTTTTAAGATTGTTGGAGATGATGATTCAACTTTATCAAACCCTAAATTGAAAGAGGGTTTGATTTTCAGACAGAATAAGAGAGTTGTTGTTGAGAACAAAGCAAAACAAAAGACTTGTGAAAATAAGTCTTTGTCTAATAATGGGATACAAAGCAAGAAGGAAATTGAGCCAACTAATCATTTTGGGCCTTCTCACTCTTCTGGGCCAGCACAAATACACAAACCTCAGCCCAAGACTTGGAAATTCAGAAAACTTCTAGATATATCAAAATAGCATCTTTCAGTTTCTAATTTTGTTACACCTGTACAAATTAGTTACAGTATAGGAATAGTACAGTTTTAGGTGGTTAGAAGTCTTATTCTTTACACTTAGGTCCATTTTTTTGTATATAAAAGGACAAGTACTGTACAGATGATTGACACAGAATATATATAGCATAAGAAAATTTTCTAAATCTATCACGGTATCAGAGCCCTGGTAGCTCATCAACCTTCTTTTCATCCTTCAATTCTCTGTTCAGATTTCTCATGGATCTCCCAACTGAAGAAACACCTCCTCGAAACACTTTAGTTTCTGATGCTTCAGACTTTCTCTATCTTCACCCATCATACTCACCTGGTATGGTGTTAGTCAATTCAGTCTTTGATGGGAAAAGCAATGGTGATTGGTATAGGGCAATTATGATAGCACTCTCAGCCAAGAACAAGCTTGGTTTCATTTATGGATCCATCAGAGAACCAGACCTAGCAGATTCTTCATCCAGAGCTTGGAATCGTTGCAATGATATGGTAATCTCTTGGCTCCTAAACTCTCTTTCTAGGGATATTGCTGACAGTGTGTTGTATTCCAAAACTACAAAAGATATATGGATGGAGTTAGAGGCCAGGTTTGGTCAGTGTAATGGAGCTCAATTATATCAACTCCGAAAAGAACTTAATGAACTTGTTCAAGGAAACACTAATATAGCAGGGTACTATACTAAAATGAAGAAAATATGGGATGAGTTAGATACATTCAATACATGTATCAGTTGTTCTTGCAACTGTCCATGTGGAGGGAAAGAAAAAACCCTCAAATCCTTTCAAGATGGCAGATTAATCCAATTCCTGATGGGCCTAAATGAAGCATACGATCCAGTCAAGAGCAATATCCTGATGATGACCCTTTTAACCAATGTTAATCAAGCTTATTCTCTCTTAATCCAAGATGAAAAACAAAGAGAGATACACATTGGTGTGCATCCTGCAGAATCTGCCTTCATGGCAGCACAACAGCAATTCAACAATCACAAAACTACAGAAGGAAAGTTCAAAGGGAATTTTGCTGGAAAGAAAAACAACCTATTTTGCAACTATTGCAAGAAAACTGGTCATACTATCGACAAGTGCTACAAGATAGTGGGTTTTCCAGCAGATTTCAAGTTCACTAAGTCTAAGAAATTTCATAATTATGCACATGGAAATGCAGCCATCACTGAAGACAATGCAGGACAATCAGTAAATGGGGGAGAGGGAGTTTCTTCAGCAAACACAATTTCACAGGAGCAATACAATCAGTTATTTCAAATGCTTCAACAGATGCAAATCGGGCAACACAGTGATCATTCTTCTGAGGTAGTAGCTGCTGTCAATTGTGCAGGTATACCACTGTCAGAACTTAATGCCATTTCCTATTTCTCTTTTTTTCACACTAAGTCTTGGATTATAGACTTAGGGGCTTTAGAACACATGACATCTGATTTTTGTATCTTATTCAACATCATTTCTCTTCCTATACCAGTATTTGTTAAGCTTCCCAACTCCCACAAGGTAAAAGTTAAACAGATTGGAAGTGTACATCTTCTGCCAGGCACAACCATCTCTAATGTTTTCTATGTTCCAGATTTTCAATTCAATCTATTATTTGTTCATAAGCTTACCAAACACCTTAGTTGTATCCTGTTATTTACTGCCTTTAGTACAATATTGCAGGGCCCTTCAATGAAGAGGCCAGTGGTTGTTGGTGAAATCAAAGATGGATTATATCTACTTCATCCAAAGTCTATTTCCTCTAGCTACAAGTTTCAGAAAGCTTATGTTCCACAACCCTCTTCAGCTTGTAATAAGTCTAGTAGACATGTTTCTAAGTTACTTTCATGTTTAGTGAGTTTGTTTAAAGATGTAAGCCTTTGGCACAAACGTTTGGGGCATATGCCTTTTTCAAATATGAAGAATTTATCTCCATTTCAGTCTATCTCCATTCCTAATGATATTCATCCATGTGATATATGTTCTAAAGCTAGGCAAACTAGGTTGCCTTTTCATTCCTGTATCATTTCTTCCACTTCAATTTTTGAACTTATCCATATAGATACATGGGGACCCTATAAGGAACAAACTCATGATGGGTACAAGTATTTCCTCTCTATTGTTGATGATTTTAGTAGGGGAACATGGACCTATCTGCTCAAAACAAAAAGCAATGCTTTCACAGTTTTAAATCTTTTCTCATTATGGTAGAAAGGCAGCTTCACACTAAAGTCAAGATGATTAGATCTGACAATGCCTTGGAATTAGGAAGTAGTTCTTCTTCTTCTTCTGATTTTTTCTCCTCTCAAGGGATTCTACATCAAAGCATAAACATCTTTTAGAAACTAGTAGAGCTTTATTATTTCAGTCACATCTCCCTATTTCCTATTGGGGGGAATGTCTTTTAACTGCCACTTTTCTCATAAACAGGTTTCCTTCTAAAGTGTTAGTTCTCAAGTCTACTTACCAAATATTATTTTGCAAGGATCCTGATCTCACCACTCTAAGGTCATTTGGTTGTCTATCATATGTTTCCACTCTAAGTTCTCAAAGGACTAAGTTTGATCCTAGGTCTGTTAAGTGTGCCTTCTTGGGATACCCTTTTGGAAAGAAAGGTTATAAACTTTTAAACCTTAGAAACATGAAATTATTTGTATCCAGGGATGTAATATTCTATGAGAACATTTTCCCTTTATCTACATTGTGCGTCAATCAGGGTACTTTTCCTATCTCAGCTCCTCCTCTTGAACCATTATTGCACAATAAAGGGGGACCTTTTACACCATCAGTCATAACCAGTGGTGATTCTTCAATTTCCCGTTCTCCCACTACTCACACTTCTCCTATTACTGCCTTTCCTATTGCTTTCTCACCCTCTTCTATCATTCCCAGTCCTACTTCTTCACCTTCTCCTATCTTTTCTATCCCTCTCATTGATCATACTACTGTCAGGAGGTCACTTAGGATTCACAAAACTCCCTCCTACTTGCAGATTATGTATGCAATTATATTTTTCTGACTAACCTGACTTCTATTTGTTTTGCAACATCTCTTGAGCCTACTGTTTTGCCATTTTCAGCCCTATCTTCTATCAATCAACAATTGTTAAATTATACTTCTCATATTTTTGAACCTAACACATATAGCCAGGCACTGGTACATCCTGGTTGGCAGCAAGCTATAGCCAAGGAATTTGAAGCTCTAGAAGCTAACAACACCTGAGAGATAGTTAAATTGCCTAAGGGCATGAAGGTCTTGCCTTGTAAATGGGTGTACAAAGTGAAGTATAGGTCTGATGGTGTTGTGGAGAGATTCAAAGTCAGGCTAGTCATCAGGGGCGATGTTCAAAGAGAAGGAATTGATTTTACGGAGACTTTTTTCCCTGTGGTCAAAATGACCACAGTGAGATGTCTTATGGCAGTGGCAGTCAAAAAAGGATGGTCTCTTTTCCAATTAGATGTTAATAACGCTTTTCTCCATGGTGATTTTCAGGAAGAATTTTACATGAAAATACCTCAAGGAATGCTTAGTACTAGTTTTAATCATGTTTGCAGGCTAAGAAAATCTTTATATGGACTAAAGCAAGCTTCCCGAAAATGGTATGTCAAGCTCACTGCAACCCTTAATTTCAAAGGATATTCTCATTCCCTTAACGATTATTCTTTATTTTATAAGAAGACAGAATCTGCTATATCCATTGTTGTTGTCTATGTTGATGATATTCTACTTACTGGAGATGACCCTATTGAATTTCTTGCTTTAAAGACTTTTCTTGATTCAGAATTCAAAATTAAGGGTTTGGGGGAAGCACATTTCTTCTTAGGCATGGAAAGAATACGAGAACAACAAGGTTTAATTTTAAGTCAATGGAAATTTACCTTGGAGCTTCTCTCAGAGTTTGACTGTCTGTATTTGAAGCTTGATTCTTCACCACTTGACCCGTATACAAAGTTAAAGGCAGATTCTGGGCAGCTTCTTTTATATCCCACCATTTATCGACGTCTTGTGGGCAAATTAAATTTTTTGACCCATAGTCGACCGGATATCTCTTTCGCTGTGCAGAGGCTCAATCAATTTATGCAATCTCCTCGCCAATCTCATTTTGATGCAGGAATTCACTGCCTTCGATATCTTCTTACCTCTCCCGGACTGGTCTCTTCTTCAATTCAGACCCTTTTTTAAAGCTTTTGGATTTTTGTGATTCTGATTGGGGATCTTGTCAAGACACTAGACGTTCCGTCAGTGGGTATTTTATCAGCTCGGAGGTTCTCCCATCTCTTGGAAATCCAAAAGAAAGCTTTGGTTTCCCTTTCTTCTATCGAAGCCGAGTATCGATCTATGATGAGAGTTGTCTCAGAAGTCACTTGGTTGGTGCATATTCTTCAAGACCTCTCTATTCCTCCATCTCTTCTGGTGGTCATTCACTCTGACAATCAAGCAGCGCTTCATATAGCTAAAACCCCGTCTTCCATGAACGGACGAAGCATGTTGAACTAGATTGCCACTTTGTTCGGCAACAATTTTTGGCCGGTTTGATTTCCCTTCATTTTGTGCCTTCACACTCTCAGCTCGCCGACGTCTTTACAAAACCTCTCCTCGGTTCTGTTCATCATTTTGTCATCAGTAAGTTGGGAGTGTGTTTCCCCCCTTCCAACTTGAGGGGGGGTGTTGGAGATGATGATTCAACTTTATCAAACCCTAAATTGAAAGAGGGTTTGATTTTCAGACAGAAGAATAAGAGAGTTGTCGTTGAGAACAAAGTAAAACAAAAGACTTGTGAAAATAAGTCTTTGTCTAATAGTGGGATACAAAGCAAGAAGGAAATTGGGCCAACTAATCATTTTGGGCCTTCTCACTCTTCTGGGCCAGCACAAATACACAAACCTCAGTCCAAGACTTGGAAATTCAGAAAACTTCTGGATATATTAAAATAACATCTTTCAGTTTCTAATTTTGTTATACATGTACAAATTAGTTACAGTGTAGGAATAGTACAGCTGTAGGTGGTTAGAAGTCTTATTTTTTATACTTAGGTCCATTTGTTTTGTATATAAAAGAACAAGTACTGTACAAATGATTGACACAGAATATATACAACATAAGAAAATTTCCTAAATCTATCAAAGATACAAATTAAACCCCAGCTTAGACGCCAAGTTTCTTGCGAATTGCCTTTATTAGTATAACTTTTGGAATTTGAGCAAAAAGTAAAAGCTTATTCTGGAGTACTAACTTTCTCTGAAATATGTATAATTGGAATTGTATGAGTCCGGAACCCAAATAAGCTAAAATTGGACAAATAGAACAAAAATAAGTCAAAAAAATATATAGAACCGGACTATGTATAATGCCACACTATGTGNGGGCGCTATACAGAAAAATAGGTATAACTCCGGGTACTATGGCGTTATACCTGTCTGTCAGAAATTTCAGTATGTATAACGCCACACTATGTGGCGCTATACACTAACGGTAACTGTACCGTTAGTGTATAGCGCCACATAGTGTGGCGTTATACATACTGAAATTTCTGACAGACAGGTATAACGCCATAGTACCCGGAGTTATACCTATTTTTCTGTATAGCGCCCGTGTACTGTGGCGTTATACCTGCTTTCTAGGCCCACCAATAATTCAAACAGCGTATAGTGCTTACTGCTTTGGCGCTATACAATTAAAAAAAAATTTCTCCGGCCAGGCATTCTATATCAAGCGGTTAGAATTGCATTTCATTCAATCACAAAAAAATTTCAACTCTGATCAAACGTTTATTGTTGTTAAAATTCTCAAGCATTTTTTCATTATGTCTGAAGAGCGTAGAATAAGAGTTTTATTATATTGGGGGGTGAGGTTGTGGTGGAGAATAACTCTGTGGGCTACAATTTACCTGCTCAGTGTCATGTTAAATTTCCACTAACCATGGAGTACGATAAATTGATATCGTTGTTATGCAAAAAAATGGGTGTGAGCAAACGTTCAGTGTTACTTAAAGTAATCGGACGATATATGTATTCCTTCACTCCGCAAGGGGTTGCTTTTTACTCGGAGTTTAACATCGACGATGATGAAACTTTGAGTGATTTTCTGAGGACTCCGGATGAATGTCGGGAATTTCTTTTAATCACAATGTTGGAGATGTACGTGAAGGTTGTAGACGTTCCAAAAAACGAGGTTGTGCGTAGTAGAGATACCCCCCAGTCATCGGGTGGTTATTCTGGAGCAGTTTTTGCCGGACAGGTTCCGGATGAAAGACTTTTCTTTGATTTAAACTTATCACCGCCGGGGAATGAGGAGGGAGAAAATAATTTCTATCCTGCTTTCCAACATTCACAAGACGAGTGGTAAATTTATGCTGTGATTTCTGTTAATTATGTATATTTTTAGTGTATTGAATTTGAATTAACGCTCATATATTGAATAGGGGGTATNTTTATTAATTTCAGTGGCTTATATTTTTTTTGGTTGTGCAGTGAAAACGAGCAAGTTGAACCACTCGTACTCACTCAATTGCCTGAAAATGACGTATTACATCGGGATCTGGCTGATGCACAGAGTGAGGAATATAATAATGATTACGACAACAATGCCGATGATCCGGAGACGAGACACCCTTTCCTCGTGAGGATGGTGATGATGAGGATGAGGGGGAAGGACCAGATTTGAAGAGACCCCCATCTAGACGAAGAGTGCACGAGTCTGAAGTGCCATTTCATTCAAGGGAGATTCCTTACATTGATAAGTTCCCAAGCGTGCGGGATGTGGAAGCTCTCACAAGGGATTTTGATGAAATCCGGGCAGCAATATGGGATGAGTCTAGACCAACGGTGCTTGTAAAGGGGATGCTTTTCCCCGATAAAGCGCGCGTAAGCAGGGCTTGTAAAATGAACAATGTAAAAGAGTATCGTGAGATGCAGGTAACGGAGTCAAGTTCGGATGTATACAAGGTTGTTTGCCGCAGGTGGTTTTGGCCATGTCCTTGGATGTTGCGTGCGTCCAAGAAGAAGACAGGTATGTGGAAAGTGGGTAAATACATTCCCATCCACACATGTGAAATGGACACATTCAACGGTAATCATTTCAACTTGGATATTGACTTGATTTCTCTTGTACTTATTCCGCACATCGAAGCGTCCATAAGGTATAAAATCAAAGAGTGCATTACAGCAGTCCACCAGGAATATGGCCATACCATTACGAGAAGAAAGGAATTTCTTGGGTGCAAACGAGCATTTGAAATTGTCTACGGTAACTGGGATAAGTCTTTTGCAGGTCTACGAAAGTACATGGCCGCACTGCAGCACTTTAATCCCGGAACAGTCGTTGAATGGAAGCTTGAGCGAAGTTCGGGAACACCAGAATACATATTCAATTACGTGTTCTGGCGTTTAAGCCAGCAATTGATGGTTTTTTGCATTGTCGGACTGTAATATCCATAGACAGAACTCATGTCTATAGAAAGTACGATATCAAGCTTTTGATAGCCGTGGCAGTGGATGCTAATGGCCAGATATTTCCTCTGGCTTTTGCTGTTTGTGCCAATGAAAGCACAGAGACGTGGACGCTGTTTTTGAACCACCTGAAAGAGCACGTTGTGAAACAGCGTTCAGGTATTTGTCTAATATCTGATCGTCATGGTAGTATATTACATTCTGTGGACAACTTGCCTGCATGGCAAGAGCCTTATGCATACCACCGTTACTGTGTGAGGCACTTTAAGGCCAATTTTCAGAAGGTATATCCCAAGAAGGATCTACATGATTTGATGTGGATGGCAGCAACGGACCACCAACAACACAAATTCCGGAGGCATATGGAATCTATTAGGCAAGAAGACAAGGTAGAATATTGTTGGCTAATGCGACATAACCCTGTAAAGTGGACTTTGCATGCGGATGGTGGCAGACGATGGGGATTTCTTACTACAAACGTGTCAGAGTCCTTCAATGGGTTATTGAAGTCAGCAAGAGGATTGCCCGTCACAGCCATGGTGCGAATGTCGTTCAAGCAGATGGCGGAGAGGTTTTTTGAACGGTCTGCAGCTGCAACTGAATTGATGGAAAGGGGTGTTGAATTTATGCCAGTGCCGATGCAGAGATTTGAGAAATACAGACGGCGAGCACATTGGCATTCATTTTTGCAGTATGATAACGAAAGAAATGTTTTTGAAGTTCGCACCGCTATCCATCAAAATCGGGGGAATAATGTACATACTGTAAATGAATCATCAAGGTTATGCTCTTGTGGGAAATGGTCCATATACCACATGCCTTGCTCACATGCGATCAAGTGCTTTCAACGTATTAGTTTTGGAGAGACCAACTATGTTGATCAACAATATAGTGTTGTCAATTACCTAAACACTTATAGTGGTCAGTTGCAACCAANAATGGATGTTAGTGATACCGTTTATGCGCGCAAATGTGGTATATGCTCGCAAACAGGGCACGACCGACGTAAATGTCCTTCAGCTGGTTTGGGTGGCAAAACTAATCGTGGGGGGTGTTCTTATAGTGTACCAAACTACCCTTGAGTTGATGTTGTAATAATTTCATGTCTATGTATATGTTCCAAGATTTATGAAATAAAATTATGCTTGTTAATTATGATTTGTACTTTCCCATATTACCGATTTAAATTATATATTAATAAAATTATATGTATATTTAGCATAGTTAAATACTGTTGTTAATGTAAATAAAAATATTATTTACACCAAATGCAAAAAAATTTCAAAGAAGACCGAATCAATGTGTGTGTTGTCTTGTCTAACTGAAAAAGCTGACCAGCTGACATAAAGTCGTCCTGTCAACATCATCAAATTTAAGACGCAAAATATAGCGTCGTTGGATAGTACGTTATGTATTTAGCGCGACTTACCACTACGTTATGTGTGTGTTGTCTTGTCTAACTGAAAAAGCTGACCAGCTGACATAAAGTCGTCCTGTCAACATCATCAAATTTAAGACGCAAAATATAGCGTCGTTGGATAGTACGTTATGTATTTAGCGCGACTTACCACTACGTTATGTGTGTGTTGTCTTGTCTAACTGAAAAAGCTGACCAGCTGACATAAAGTCGTCCTGTCAACATCATCAAATTTAAGACGCAAAATATAGCGTCGTTGGATAGTACGTTATGTATTTAGCGCGACTTACCACTACGTTATGTGTGTGTTGTCTTGTCTAACTGAAAAAGCTGACCAGCTGACATAAAGTCGTCCTGTCAACATCATCAAATTTAAGACGCAAAATATAGCGTCGTTGGATAGTACGTTATGTATTTAGCGCAACTTACCACTACGTTATGTGTGTGTTGTTTCGCGTATAAATAACGGGCTCATTCCAGTCAATTTGTGTGCTCAAAATTTACTAAAAACGAATATTTCATTTAAAAGTAAGGTTTTTTTTTAC